>MDKI01225226.1:0-39079 GCA_005239505.1 Nicotiana paniculata
GTTGCCCTTGAATTTATTTTTGTTCTGCTCCTTAGTCTGTCCAGAAGATCTCTTCCTCTTCTTACTTTTTGGAGCAGTTTCTTCAATGATATTAGCTCCCATGATCGTTGAATTTCCACGATACTTCTTCTCGGCTGTTTTGTTGTCTTCCTTAATCTTGAGACGAAGCACAAGATCTTCCAACTTCATTTCTTTGCGCTTGTGCTTGAGATAGTTCTTGAACTCTCTCCACGAAGGAGGCAACTTTTCAATCATTGCATCCACTTGAAATGCTTCGTTCACAACCATACCTTCAGCAATAAGGTCATGAAAAATAAGTTGAAGTTCCTTAACTTGGGTTCCCACAGTTTTGCTGTCTATCATTTTATAGTCTAGAAACTTGGCAACCACGAACTTCTTCAAGCATGCATCTTCTGTCTTGTACTTCTTCTCAAGTGCGTCCCATAATTCTTTAAAAGTATTTATCGCACTGTACACATTGTACAAGTCATCCTCTAAAGCACTTAAAATATAGCCTTTGCAAAGAAAATCTTCATGCTTCCACGCCTCAATAATCATGAACTTTTCATTGTCCGGCATGTCCGCAACATGCACTGGAGGCTCTTCACTAGTGAATTTATGCATACCAAGTGTGGTAAGCCAGAAGAACACTCTTTGCTTCCATCCTTTAAAGTTGGCTCCGTAAAATTTCCCTGGCTTTTCTGCCGGTGGAACAACAGTCCGACTTGACGAGGCTATCATCGTTGCCGCAGCAGTCGCAAAAGAATTTCCGTTATCAATTGCCATTTCTCACTGTCAACAACAGAAAGGTTTCAATCAATGGCAAACCAAGAACAGTAAACAATACGGTAATTAACAATAAACAGTATGTATAATAAATAAAAATCGAAGTTTTTATATACTGTTTCACAGAAAACGATGAAGTTTTTATGTTCTTCAAATCGTTTTTCTGAATTTCAAAACTCTGATGAAGTTTTTATATCTTCAAATCAGAATAATAAAATTCAGACAAAGTAGAAAACACAAAGATTTTTAATCTCCACAAACAGAATATAGAATATAATAAAAATCGAATTTCCTTAATATTGTTAGTAATCTGTATTGCAGTAATATAAAACAATAAATTTTTCTGTAAATACAGAAATAGTGAGAAACCTTATTAGCACGGGCTCTAGCACGGGATTAGTGCGACCGCACTAGTGGAATTTACCAGGGACAATGAGAAACCTGACTAACGCGACCACTAGCGCGTGCTGAGCGCGGGCGTGCTAGTCCAGGCGTCCTTAGCTTTTCTATGGAAAAATAATATAAGAATAAACCGAGCCCACTGAATACACAGCGTGTCCTTAAGGAAATTATTCCCCTCAAGTACCCAAGGTTTTGGAATATATCCTCCCAGGATAGAACGATTTAACTCACTAGCGTATCGGTACCAAAAACTCCGGTGATCATCGAAACACTTGATGGTCGTAAAACACACTGGAATATTTTTGTGCAGAAGAAGAAGAAGAAGATCAGAGAATTTTGTAAGTAGAAATTCTGGGATTCAAGGTATTTATAGTCATAGCTGTTGGAACAGGTGTGAATCCTTTTCAGAACAGCCATAGTTGTTTTGAACAGGTATGAATATTGCAGGAAATTTAAAATAATCCGGGAAAGAAAACGGGTTGGACCGGACCAGGTCGCGGGTCATTCAGGATTTGAATTTTTTCCATTAATTGATTAAATAATTTGAAAAGAATTTTGTCCAAAAAGATTAATCAATCAATCTTTGACCGAAGCCGAAGCCGAAGCCGAAGCCGAAGCCGAAGCAGAAGCCGAGCGAGCGACGACGACGACGACGCGAGGCTTGCCTTCTTCTCAACTCTTTAAGAGCTAGAAGAAGAGATTCTCTATATATACACATAGATTTTCTTTCCTTCTTCCAATGAGGGACAAAGTGCACTAATTCAAAATTTCACTTCCCTCCATTTTTTTTCTCACCATTTTCCATTCACTCTTTTTAAGCTACACCAAGCTTAAAATAAGCTAGACTAAGATTAAAATTAAGCTACACAAAGCTTAAAGACCAACAAAACCAAGTTTTTTTCCACACCCCAAAGTAAACAGAAGGAAAATTTAACTTCAAACAATTCGAAATTACGCAATTAGCTCAGAAACCATAGGTAGAGTCATCAGAAAATATGATGCAGAAAGAAATTTAACCTAGGATAGATAGTGCTAATCCAATAGAACTTGTGATGAGAAAAGGAATTTAAAAACACCAGATCTAGATATATATGAAATGCGATAAAACGAAAGGAAAAACAGGAGAGCAGAACAAAACTCATCGAAATACACGAGGTGACGAGTGTGTACATGAGTTTTATGTGGTGTTTAGACCGGTTAGGCTTTTAGACTTCTTTCATGCATTTAACTAAATTTGCTATAACATATTACATCTTTCATTGTTAAATTCACTCTCACATGCTCTAATTGACATTGTTTGCATTTGTTCTACCCTTGTTGTTATAATTGATGTAATATGCTTTAGTTAAAGTTGATAGCTCTCTTATTGTCTCGTTACCCCATTATTGTTGAATTACTCTTACTTGAAGTTGTTATTTCGTGAAATATCTTCTTGTTGGGTTACTGATGTTGAAGTTGTGAAAGTCATTATCACATTGAGGTTGAAGTTGGTAATTGTTGAGATATCTTTCCTTGTTGAGTATTCCTCATTCATTTTGTTGTTATTGAGATTCTTGTGCACATTATGATTGAGCCATGAGCTATATGTTGTGGTGACATTGGTATTGTTGTTTTTGAAAGTGTTGTAACATATGGGCACACATGGTGCGAGTTGATTATTGTGTTGTGATTTTGATACACATGCGGTATTATAAGGACAGGGGTTGATATATATGTGGTGAGATAAAGTGGGATTTATACACATATTTCTAGTAGGGGAACAACTTAAAGTAATGCAGTGAGATAAGGGGGTTAAAATGCGTGTAGCTATTTCAAAAAATATTTTTAAAAATAAAAGCAAGGCTCACACGGTGATATAAGGAAAGATTGTGATTGTGATTATGAAATGAGGTCATGAGATGTGGTACTTTGGTTGTGATTCTTGTTGTACATCCTATATTATAAAGGCATGTTGGTTGAGTAGTTCTTGTTGTTTTTCTCCATCGTCTTACTTATAATTGTTCGTATTTGACTATCTTCCATCATGTGTTTACTATTTGTTGTCTTTACCGTTTAATTTCCACTGTTAGCTTATATCATTGAACTGCTTATCTGTCATTTACTTTCTTATTTTTTCATTATTAGACTATGCTATACTTTGTTCAGTTTTTCTTATCGTAATAGGTGTCTTGACCTAGCCTCGTCACTACTCTACCGAGGTTAGACTTGATACTTACTGGGTACAGTTGTGATGTACTCATACTACGGCTTTGTACATTTTTGTGCATATCCAGGTACATCAGCCTGTGCCGGACGTTAGTGATCGTTCAATCATTCCGGATCCTTCAAGGTATATCGACGCTCGCATGTCTTGGAGTCACCTTCCTCCATTTCCTTATTATTGTTTATCGTACTATCATATAGTGTTGTATTAAATATTTTAGCACACATCTATAGAGCTTATGACTCAGTTTCATCGGGTTTAGGAGTATTGTAGCTGTGATTCAGTATTGAGATTATTATGAGACATATTAGTTTATACTCCCTCCGTTCCAGTTTATGTGAACCTATTTCCTTTTTGGTCCTCCAAAAAAAATGACTCCTTTATAAGTTTGGAAATAATTTAGTTTAAACTTCTAATTCTACCCTTAATGAGACGTTTTATAACCACACAAATACTCTGGACCCCTTTTTGACTTGTATAGGACCACAAATTCCAAAAGTCTTCATTTTTTCTTAAACTCTGTGCCCAGTCAAACAAGTTCACATAAATTGGAGCGGAGGGAGTATCATATTTTCAGTATTTGTTTTAGTTATATTCTCTTATTTTTTAGGCTTACCTAGTCTTAGAGACTAGGTGCCATCACGACATTCTAAGGTAGGAAATTGGAATTGTGACAAAATGGCTATGCTACAAGGACTTCTTGACATCTTGCGATTAGGTGAACGCGATGCTTCAAATATTGGGAAATAAAATTGCCTTCCAAGTTCTTTTATTGGAGGGCCTCGAGATATGCGTAACAGAACATGAATGCTATTGCGTTAGTGCAACACTTTAGTGAACCTGATTTATTTATAACTATGACATGTAATCCCTCTTGGGAGGAAATAAAAGAACATTTAGCCTCAACTGGATGAGACACATAATAGGCCTGATTTGATCAGCCGAGTATTTAGAGCCAAAATAGAGGAAATCAAAAAGATTATACTAAAGCGAAATATCTTTGGAAAGATTGCAGCTTTTATGTATATTGTAGAATTCCAAAAGCGAAGTTTACCTCGCGCTCATTTTCTTATAATATTAACTAATGAATACAAGTTACTTGTCCCAGAGCCCTACGATAATATTATTAGTGCTGAAACACCTGACGAAAATGCAAAACCATATTTATATTCACTTGTTCTTAAACGCATGATGCATTGTCTGTGCGGTAAAAGTCTAGAAAATTCTTCTATGAAGAAATAAGATTGCTGTAAATTCAATTATCCAAAAAGCTTTTCTGATCAAACATAAAAAGAAACAAAATCTAACCCAATTTATAGAAGACATAATATAGGAGTGATGGTTAACATAAGAGAATAATACTTGGATAACTCATGGGTTGTTCCATATAATCCTTTTTTGCTCGAAAAACTTGACTGCCATGTGAATGTTGGAATTTGTGATAATATTAAGGTCGTAAAATATTTTTATAAGTATATATGTAAAGGACACGATAAGATTGCATTTTCAATACAATAACGACACAAACGCATAAGTAGATGAAATAAAGGAACACCAGTCCTCTAGATGGGTGTCGCCTCCAAAAGCTATGTGGCGCTTGTGCGGTTTCTCCATTAGTGAGATGTTACTGACTGTATGACCTCTTCAACTTCATCTCAAAGGAAAATAATTTATTTCATTTAAAAGTAGTGCAAATATAGATACATTTATAAATAATCCTTTGATTAAGCAGACAATTTTAACACAATTTTTCGAAATGAATAGAACAAATGCAGAGGCTACAGAGCTCAATCTGTTATACCGATAATTCCCTGAATATTTTGTTTGGTTTGCTACAGACAAGATGTGGACGTGTCGAAAACAAGGACGTGCTAATTGTCGTGTTGTAATGTGTCATCCAACAAAAGGAGAACGATACTATCTCAGAATGCTGTTAATGAATATTAGAGGACCAAAATCTTATAGTGATTTACTAACTGTTAATGGAGAATGTCGCAAAACCTCTAGAGCACCACTGGAAAAACGAGGATTGCTACGAAGTAAAAATAGTTTGATCAAATGCATGTCAGAAGCAGCAAGTTACCATATGCCATACAGTTTGAGATGTGTATTTGCTACACTACTGATTTATTGTAATTCTACTAATCTAAAACAACTGTGGGAGCAATTTGAAGAGCACATGTCCGGGGAATACACATTGTTACCCAATATTCACAAACGAGATTATCACGGCCCGAAATTTCCACCTTCGGGACCGTGATGGCGCCTAATATTTTACTTGCTAGTCAAGCCAATGTTAGAGAATCTTTAAGCCAATTTTAATCAATTGAAATAAATAAACCAATTAAACTGAAATAAAACTAAAACGGGGTGCGAATGACATAAATACCAATAATATCTAAGTACAACCCGGATGTGGAGTCACAAGTCCACGGGCTTCTAGAATCTCTACAAATAGGGTTTGAAATAAATACAATTTCCTCGACTGAAAAGAACAGTACATAGGGGAAATGGAAGGGGACTTCATGGTCTGCGGACGCCAGCATATCTACTTCGAGTCTTCGAATGCTGATCCGAGCTGATACACCTCCCAAACAGCTGCGACCAGTACCAAAATCTGCACAAGAAGTGCAGACCGTAGTATGAGTACAACCGACCCAATATACTCAGTAAGTATCGACCCTAACCTCAACGAGGTAGTGACGAGGCTATGACAGGACACTCACATAAATAAACATGTACGAACAGAAATATACGAGCAACATAAAAATAATTAAAGAATTAACAAGTACTTTTGGGAGGGGACATACGAAAAGGGTGCAAGATACGGTAATGATAGCAGGGAATGATACTATGAAACAACCAATAAACCTTCAAACAACAAAATGAACAAAACATAATCAATGAAACAACATGGTATCACCCTTAGTGCTTTTACTCTCAGCCTCACCATGAACAGTAATACCGGCACATCATCACCCTTCGTGCTTTTACTCTCAATCTTACCATAAAATGATAAATACGGCACGACATCTCTCTTCGTGATTTTATTCTCAATTTCATCATGAAACGATAGATACAACATGGCATCACCCTTCGTGCATTAACTCTCAAATGCGACACGATATTACCCTTCGTGCATTAAAACTCAAATATGGCACATCATCACCCTTTGTGCTTTAACACTCTCCCCCACCATGTAGTAATGAACATGTAACAATAAGGATATAGAATAAGCAAGATCAAGTCTTACGTCAACAATGGTTCCACAATACCAATCTCAACTTCAGAAACAATACTCAATTATCACAGAAAACACATAAATGCGGAAAGAACGATCAATCTAGTAACTAACTAGTCTAAGCATGGATATCATAATCAAGAAAGAAATAATTTACAAGAATCAAGTCCCACCCGCATGCTTTAACTCAACAACAATGCATAAGTACTCGTCACCTCACATATATGTTGTACCAAATAATTAGACAAGTAGCAAATAAACAAACAAGTCCTAATCCCTCAAGTCAAGGTTAACCACGACACTTACCTCGCTCCCAAAGATCAACTCAAAGCTCAACCACGACTTTTCCTTTCAAACAAGCCTCAGAACCAACCAAATCTAGCAAATTATCAAACAACGATTCAAAAAAAGCCTTAGGAACTACCCACAAATGAAAAAGGTTCAATTTAGGTCATTATTGAAAAATTCAACAAAATTCAACTCCCGGGCCCGCTTGGTCCAAACCCAAAATTCGGACCAAAACCTGATTACCCATTCACCCCCGAGCCCGGTTACGTGATTTGTTTTGAAATCCAACCTCAATTTGAGGTCTAAATTCCAATTTTACAAAAACCCCTAATTCTATCCAAACCCCCAATCTCCACCATGAAAATCCTAGATTTTAACAATACTCTTTCCCAAACGCTCTCCGTACAGAGCGACAAAAGCGAACAGTAGCCCAACAGCAGCGATATGGCCACCATGCCGCCCTCCGGCGGTGGAAAACCACCGGACCAATCCCAAAATACGCGCCTTGAGATTGCGTACAACCTCCAAGTGATTTCATCTCCAAATTCGAACCCAGCTACTTCAAATCTTCAAAATACAACAGGGATCACTATAGGAAATTTTTTCCTGGGCACTTCAATAAATTCCTATTCCAATTCTAGACCAAATTGCATGATTCAAAGCCATGGAAATTTTTATCCAAGTCAAATACCATCTTCCCACCAAATTTCAGCCATTTCTACCGTGCCAATCGTCGCCGCCAATGTTCTACAACTCTCCGATGAGCACTAGGTGGCCGAAAATGGAGTTTCGGAACTCCAAATTGATCAAAACCAATACGAAAGTATTTATGCTGGTGAAGAGATTGTTTCTAACATATCAAACCACAACAACAACATCCCAATCGTCTCAATTTTGCAAAAATCAATTTCTGCAGAGTCGAGCATGCAAGGTGCTCGAAAAAATGCCACAGCATCTCTAAGGACCAAATTGAGGGGCAATCTATTGTTCATGATTCCCAAAGTCTTACAAAAGATAGTCGTCAAGTCAATTTACAAGAACCAACTCAAAACAATGACGATCACATGTCGTCTTCTTCACCAGTTACACTGGTGGTCGTCAATGGTGTTCCAGCTGTCCAAGCTGTGCAAACCCAAGAGGATAGCCTTCCCGCTGCCACAACAAATGTTCCTGCAACTAATTCTTATCACCACAATCAAGCACACCTTCAAAATCCTCAACTCTTGGCTTCAGGTAATATCACTGTTCCTTCAGTTCTTGTTGCAGCAGTGCAGACCAATTTAGGTAATCAAGCTCCCTCAATTGTTCAAAACCTTAATAAACAAATCCACACTCTCTCCCTCAAGGTGTCTTTTAACTTTGAGAGGCCAAACATCCCAAAAATGAACCAAAAGAACAACACAAAACCTCATGAAAAAGTTGTGCAACCTTCCCAGCCCAACCCAGTTATGGCCATCACTCCCCAGCCCAATGTCAGCCAAAATAAAGCCAAACAACCAGCTAATATATCCCCATCCATCACCACCAATAGTCACACACTCGTATGTTAATAGGTTGAGAGCTAGGCATGAAGTATAAATAGCTCCCATTGAATTCTCCCCTCCCATTATCACGACCAAGCAAGGCAAACCAACATGTATCTTTAAAAGAGAGGATTATATGGTGAAATTTGTTGACAGATGCAAGTATACAGTAGTGGGAAAGTTTGCAAAGACTATGCCCAAGATGGAAGTGATCAGGAAAAGCTTTATAACTCAAACTGAACTCAAAGGTGGTGTCAAAATAGCTCTCTTCAATGCAAAAATAGTGTACATTGATTTGGACCATAAATACAAACACTCCACAGTATGGACCAAGCAGTACATGTACATCCAACGCCAAATGATGAAAATTGAAGCATGGACTCCAATATTCAATCCTAACGAGGATTACCCTATTGTTCCATATGGATTGTGATCCCTGAACTACCCTGGAACCTTTACTATATGGAGATACTTACCCCTCTGTTGTGTCCTGTTGGTAAGGCTCTTTTTCTAGATCTGGCAACTTTTCAAAAAACCAGAGGTAGTGTGGTCAAAAAAGACCTAGTCATGTTTGGCTAGGTTATGATGAAGACCAAGATGTGAATGGAGATGGCCAGAGGCTTGAAGTACAATATGACAATGTTCCTGCATATTGCACCTATTGTATACACCAGGGCCACACACTATATACATGCCAACTCAGAATTAGGGATGAGGAAATGAAAAGAAGAAAGGAAGAAGAGGTTGTTGAAGCTAGTGAATCCCAGATCACCAATCAAAAGAAGGCCAAAGATGATGTAGGTATACGCAAAAACCAAAATAAGACACAAGGAGAAAAACCAAAGGCATCTGCACAAGACTAAAACATGCAAAATGCAACAGAGCACCAAAAGCCAACAGGTTAACAAATTGCAGTAACTGAAATATCAAAAGATAAATGGAAAACCCAAAAGAAAAAGAACTTCAAAGGCACCAACCAAAGCAAGAAACAACAGTAGGCATACATACCAAAACAACCACCACAAGAGCAGGCCAGCAATGCATCCACCATGCAGAACAAGGAGTCATGTATGGCTTCTGTTTCTCAGTTGGTGATTCCAGGTGTCTTGGAACAAGTCACCTCTGCTATAGATCAATTCCCTACCCCTAATATTAATCTTCCTGAAAAGCATGTTCAAGGAGGAATGAAGTATTGTTAGGAGAAACCAATAGAAAAATAGGAAGGGGCACCATCAGGGTTGGGATTCCTCATGTTTTGCATGAGTGTGCTTCTGCATAATTGACTGACCATAGGATTGTCCAATCAACTCCTGCCACCATAGTCTCAAATTCAGACAAACAAATGGCACAGCAGCCAGAAAATGTGGATATTGAGGAGGGTTCTGAGAAACTCATTTCTGAAGTAGATCACTCAGCTCAAATGAGAACCTTGATTAAAGGAAAAGCCCATGCTGCAGCTGATTTCCAAATTCAGCCTCAAAAATCAAAGAACAAACCCAGTTAGAAAAGAAGGAAAGCTATGAGAAAACAAAATGCAGGAATCAATATTAATGAACCTACTGAGCCTCATGATGATAACCATTTCCTGAGCCATGCAGTTCAAAAAAGATGTAGTCTTGTTCCTAATGAATCAGATGAATCCCCTACTTACAACATGTTGTAATTGCCAATCCCTCCCTCTCCCAACCTCTTTTGTCCAATAAAGAAACAACCTCTGGTGGAAATGAATTAGACTTACCAACCAATGATGACAACCACTCATCCAGAACAATAAAGTCATTCCTGTTCCTCTCAATAACCTCAAAGAAAACCAAGATCTACATCCATTGGAAAAGGCTTTAGAGGAATGGACACACAATAGATATTCTCCTCAGGAAGATGAATATATGACAATACAATCTGAGGATGACATAATGTGGGATCAAGATGATGAAAATGAGTTTAGTAAGGAAGATCCTGAAGAACAACAACACTGTGATCTTCTGATTGATGCAGTAAAGGCATACCCAAATCAGGACAATGTTGCACCTACAAGAGCTTCATCCAGAATGAAACCCTCACCAAGGATTACCAGAAGCAAAGCTGCTAGGAGTAGCAATGTCCCACCAACCCACAAAACCTCCTCCTCTTTCCAATGATTAGTACAATCATTTGGAATGCAAGAGGTATGAGAACCTCTAGAGCTATTGAAAGGTCCAGCATTCTGAAACACATTCACAAATTATCCTTTATTTTTGTCTTAGAACCTTTCCTTGACACCTCTCATATCAACCATTTCAAACTCCCACTCTCCATGCACCAAGCTGCCTCCAATGTTAATAATAAAATCTGGGTTTTTTGGGACAAAGAGTTCATAGCCTCAGTTACTGATCATGAACAACAACTTACCTTAGAGATGAGACATGTTGAAAATGACAACTCTTTTTTCCTCACAATATTTAATGCCAAATGCAAGACAATTCTGAGAAGACCTCTTTGGGAGGTGTTGAGGCAAATATCCGCCACCTGTGACTCTCCTTGGTGTGTGATTCAGTTGAAGAGAAGATAGGGGGAATTCCCTACCAAATGGGCAAGAGTATGGATTTTCTTTGCATGATTGAAGACTGTGGATTGGTAGACTTGGGTTTTTATGGTCCTAAATGCACCTGGTCCAATGGTAGAGGGAAATGCTCTATTGTTTGGAAAAGGCTAGACAGAGGCCTTATGAAGTTGATAATGTTAACTTCAAACCATTTGTTAAAGGCATCTGGGAAAAACAAGTAAATGTGAGTGCTATGTGGGTATTCCATCAAAAGGTTAAGGCACTTTGCACTGGTCTAAGTAAATGGTCAAGACAAGAATATGGTGACATCTTCCAAAAAAGCAAAAGAGTTTGAAGAACAAGTGAAGGCAGTAGAAATGGTTTTGGCTCAGACCAATGATGAATCTGATAGAGCAACATTACATGATCTTAAAGCTTCATACATCAGATACCTGAAGTTAGAGGAGACATTTCTGAAAAAAAAACACAACTACAGTGGTTCGAAGAAGGTGAAGCTAACTCTAAATACTTCCACAGTCTTATTAGAGGCAGAAGAAGAAAACTCTATATCCACAGACAATGGATTCAAAGTGATGAGGCTATTGGTAATGCAACATGTGAATTTTACCAAGACCATTTCACAAATCCAGGAGGAGCCATCAGAGAAGATTTACTGTCATGCATCCCCTCCATGATCACTCCAGAAGATAATGTTATTCTGTCTGCAGATCCTACCCTATCCGAGCTCAAAAAGATTGTCTTCTCTATGAACCCCACCAGTGCTGCAGGGCCAGATGGTTTCAATGGGAAATTTTACCAATCTTGCGGGGACATCATTAAGACTGGCCTTCTAAATTTTGTATTAGCTTTATTGGTGGCTGCAGCATGCCAAAATACATGACTAGTGCATGCTTGGTTCTCCTCCCCAAGGTGGAATTTCCTAATTCCCTATCTGAATTTAGACCCATCAGCCTCAACAATTTCATAAACAAGATCATCTACAAAGTCATATGTACTAGACTTGGGCTATACTCCCCAAAATTATCTCTGCTAACCAGTCTGGCTTTGTAAAAGGAAGAAGCATTTATGAGAACATCATGCTTGCTCAGGAAATTGTACATGGTATCAAGAAACCAAATGAGGGCTCCAATGTAGTCATCAATTTGGATATGGCTAAAGCTTATGATAGGGTCTCATGGATCTTCACTTGTATAATGTTGAGGAGAATGGGCTTTTGTGAGCTGGTAATTGATATGATATGGAGAACCATGTCTAACAACTGGTACTTAATCATTATAAATGGAACTAGGCGTGGTTTTTTCCACTCTACAAGGGGATTAAAGCAAGGAGACCCCCTTGCGCCTTATCTGTTCATCATAGGGGCTGAGCTTCTGTCTAGAATGCTTAACACCCTCAATCATGATCAGTTTTTCAATGGTTTCTATATGGAAAGAAGGGGCCCTCAAGTAAATCACCTCAGCTTTGCAAATGATATCATCATTTTATCTTCTGGGAAAAGGTTCCCACCTCAGAAAATCATGTGGATATTGAATAATTATGAGGATACTTCTGGCCAACAGATCAATAGGCACAAAAGTCATTTCATGACCTCTCCTTGTGCATTCTAGTCAACAGTTAGAAGAACCCAAGTAGTTACAGGTTTTTCCAGAAAGTTATCTCTCTCACTTACCTGGGATGTCCATTTTACACTGGCAGGCTAAAAATCATCCACTTCAACAACCTTACCTCCAAAATTATGGGAAAAATCAGAGGCTGGCATGGCAAAATGTTGTCACGCGAAGGAAGGGATACTCTTATTAAGCATGTTCTCCAATATATACAAATCCATCTACTGTCAGCAGTCTCTGCCCCTAAGACAGTCATGAATCAAATTGAGAAGCTAGCAACAAACATTTTCTGGGGCATGGAAGGTAACAAAAGGAAGTACCATTGGGCATCACGGCACAAGTTCTGTTTCCCTGTGAATGAGGGGGGTCTTGGATTTAGAACCATTAAATACATTTTCAAATCAATGGAATACAAATAATGGTGGCCTTTCAGATATACTCAATCTTTGTGGAGTAGCTTTCTTAAAACCAATTACTGTCAAAGATCTAACCCCATCCCCAAAATTGGAATACAAGACAATCACAGGCATGGAAAAGATTGACTTTTAACAAGAAAGAAGTTGAAAAGAACATCCAATGGAGACTTCAATATGGAAATTGCAACTTTTGGTGGGATAACTGGTTGGGGTCAGGTCTTCTAGCAGCTCATAGAAATGAAGAGGCAGACCTGGGAATGTTTCATTCTTCTACTTCTAGAACAATGGCCAGTGGAACCTTCAAAGACTCAATAAGAGTGCACCAGCTCACATGATCCCTCTGATCATTCATACCCCTATCTTCTTCAACAACAACTTTCAAGATGAAGTTATTTGGACCCCTACTACTGATGGCAGGTTTACATGTGCTTCTGCATAGGAATTAATCAGAAAAAAGAAGCAACCCAACCTCTCCAATAAGATGACATGGCACAAAAAGATCCCATTCAATTGGTCATTTTGTTTGTGGAGATCTTTTAGAAATAAATTTCCAACTGATGACAGGTGCTAGCTTTTATCAGTCCTACTGTACCTAGGTGTGTTTGCTGCTCTATTCATTCCAATGAAATAATCGACCATCTCTTTAGTGTGGGTAACTTTTGCAGAACTGTGTGGAGGAAATTTTGAGGTCCAACCGGAATTCAAACTGAAGACATGCCACTCAGAATACTACTGATGAAGTGGTGGCTTCTTAATAGTCACAATGAGGTACAAAGGCTCATCCCACACACCATACCTATCATAATCTGTTGGAATCTATGGAAGAATAGGTGCAGTGCCAAATATGGATGCAAATCCTCCTCTTTGACCATAGTTTTGTTCTCCATTAACTCTGACATCAACCTATTGCTTAAAAGCCAACTTTCCAGAAATCAAATGGCCCCTCAACTGGCAGGAGTTATACCCTTTCATTGAGAACCTCCAACATCAAACCATCTCCAATCAGGTAGTTTGGAATAATCCAATTCATGGCTTTGTGAAGATCAACAGCGATGGGAGTGCACTCATAAACCTATGAAAGATTGGAGCAGGGGTGATCATTAGAGATCACAACTGTGCATTTATCCATTCCATAGCTGCTCCTTTAGGGGAAGGTACCAACAAATTTGTGGAAACAGAAGCAACTCTTTTAGGAATCCAGTGGTGTTTTGAATAATGGATTCAATAAGGTCCATTTGGAATCTGACTCTGCACTTCTCATTCAGTGTCTTACCAATGGTAAAAACTACCCCTGGTCTTTGAACATGAAATTGCAGCAGCTTTCAAATCTCTACATTCAATGTGAAAGTTTCAAATGCTCACACACCTATAGAGAAGCCAACTACCATGTTGACTCACTATCTAAACTCGGCCATGAGCTCACAACATTGACCAACTACACCTCACCCTCTTCTCTGCCTAACAACATTAGAGGACAGATCCTACATGACTACTTAGGCACACCAGCCTTCAGACATAAAAAGATCAAGAAGCTCAAGCTTCCCATACAGCAGGCCAACAACTATCCTTCTCCTCATGGTTGAAGTTGAATTTTCTGAATTGGGGATATGTTTTGTGAAAGAGGCCACCACTCACCATGTTCAAGTCCATTAGGAGGAGAGCAATGGTAACAATAGTTACACTAACAGTTTTTTGTTTTTTGCAGGTATTACCCATAATGATCTGCACAGGCCATTGGCAGTCCTCCAATGTGTGGTATTAGCAACTATGTTGCTCAATCTATTAGAGGATTATCAATGGTATGTTGCAATAATTGAAGTCCTACCTACCACCTCCTGCAAATCACCTTCACACCCATATATACTCAAATATTACAGAACTAGTAACCACAACAACCTACCACACACTCCAAACACCATCACACCAATCAACTCTACATACCACTCTAACTATGAACACAGAAGCCACATCCTTACCTGTGATAGGAAAGTCCAGCAAGAAATGCAATCCACACCACACAAAAGAGGACCTTCACTCATCTACTGCACTTTCTTTCTCCTAGAATCCACAAGAACCTAGGAGTAGAACTCTATCCTCAGTAACTCCACAACTCCAGCATAAACACTCATGAACCTTATAGAAGAAGCAGAACCAGGAAAATGAGCAGAAAAACTCAATTTTTAACTAACACTGTTTTCTTTTTTTTTTTGTAGGTTCCTTCTCTTTCATGACTAATAAATTGACAAATATTCAGAGTGTAGTATTAACACCCTCGATGCTAGTTCTTCTGAATATTTGTCAAATAGACAAGCAGGATTCCTCAAAACACCTCTCCTTTATCAAAACAAAAGCAATAACCTCAGCTGCAGTTCTTAACAACTTAGCTAGTTACCCTCCCCTCTTCTACTCAGAAAAACCCCCCTGGTTTGTTATAGTCAACTCCAAGTCCAAATACCTCAACTCTTCGCACAATTATACCTATGGCCACCCAACCCCTATAACCCCCTTCCCTCACAGTCAGAACCAAACCCCCTTTCCCAACAACTTTATGCACACATCTATCCATCCACAATCACCAAAACCCCATACTCTTAGAAGACTCCCAAACCCACACCAACACCCAATCACAACTCAACCCAATACACTATTTCCAGAAGCCACAAGATCCTGGAAACATGGTAGTTTTTTGCTAAATAGTTGGCTACTTTTTGCAGGTACCCTAACAAGCTTTGATCAATTGCTGCACTTTTAGTGTGCGGTATTAGCATATAGTATGCTCTTTCTACTGAAAGTGCACCAATTCATCCAAGGCTCCCAATCAACTCTCTCACATAAAGAGTAGTTCCCAAAGGAATGGACATACAGTTCCGTAAACATTATTCATAACATGTTTGCAGAACTGTGTCATCAACAACTTCACTTTTACTGCTTTTCTTCTGCACACAATGAACCTCACCAGAAGATCTCTTCACAGATGACATATCAGCAGTCGTCCCTGTATCTCCCAGTTATCAAGCAACAGGTTTCTCAACAACCTGCCACTCTCTCATATCACCAGCAGGAACATCCTAGGGGCCCAGACCTAGACCCCTGCCTCTAGGGTTCTCTAGGTTTAAAATTTTGAAAGAACGAGAGAAATCCCGTCTAACTCAACTTTTACACAGTTTCAGATGTCGCAATTGTGACAACTTGTTCGCAATTGCGAACATCACAATTGCGAAAAAGAGGTATCGATTGCAAACTCCTATCAGAATCCCAGTAATCACATTTGCGAAAAAATGATCGCAAATGCGAGCTCTGATGCCCTCGCAAATGCGGGCCTTTCTTTGCAAATGCAAAGAACATCACAAAAGGTGATGAGTCGCTATGCGACTCTGCGTCTGCAAAAGCGAAAGTGCCAAGTTCGAAGTTGCGAACTTTTACCTCGTAAATGCAAGTACCCCCAGCCATGCCCAGGCTCGCAAATGCGATGGTTTCTTTGCAAATGCGAGCCAAATCTCGCATTCACAAGATCTGCAGCAGACACTAGAAACAACTATGAATTCTAAGTCCAATCCACTTTGTAGCCTATCCGAAACTCACCCGAGCCCTCGGGGATCGAAACCAAATATACACACATGTCTAAAAACATCATACAAACTTGCTCACGTGATCAAATCTCCAAAATAACAGCTAGAACTATGAATCAGACACCAAATCAAATGAAATTTTTAATAAAATTAAGAATTTCTAGTTTAATCACCGGACGTCGGCATCACGTCAAACCAACTCTGTTTCTCATAAAATTTGGCAGACAAGTCATAAATATAGTAACAAACCTATACCGAGTTCCGAAACCAAAATACGGAGACAGTATCAACAAAGTGAAACATTTGTCAAACCTTTAGATTCATTAAGCCTTTAAACTTCAAAATTTCGAAAAAAGCAATAACTTGAGCTAGGAACTTCTGAATTTGATTCCGAGCATACGCCCAAGTCCTAAATCACGATACGGACCCACCAAGACCATCAAAACACGGGTCCCAAGTTAACTCAAATGGAGTTTTAAGCAATATTTCATATTTTATCAATTTTTAACATAAAAGCCTTCCGAAAAAATACCCGAATTGCGCACGTAAATCAAGAAAGGCTTAAAGAAGCTATTGGAGGCTTTGAAACATTGAATTAAGGTTATAAACACTAGATGACCTATCGGGTCATCACATTCTCCACCTCTAAAACAACCTTTCGTCCTCGAACAGACATAGAAAAGTACTTGGACTGGTAAAAAGGTGTGGATATCTACTCCACATGTCCGACTCGAATTCCCACGTAGCTGCCTCAACGGGCTGACCTCTCCACTGCACTCGAACTTAAGAATAACTCTTTGACCTCAATTATCAAACTTGACGGGTTAGAGTAGCCACTAACTCCTCGTCATAAGTCAAATCCTTGTCTAATTGGACTAAGCTGAAATCTAACACATGGGATGGATCACCGTGATAATTCCGATGCATAGACACATGGAACGCTGGATAGACTGCTGATAAACTAGGTGGCAATGCGAGCCTGTAAGCCACCTCACCCACTCTCTCCAGAATCTCAAAGGTTTTGATGTACCTAGGGCTCAACTTTCCCTTCTTTCCGAACCTCATCACACTCTTCATAGGTGAAACTCAGAGCAACACCCTCCTCCAACCATGAATGCAACATCACGAACTCTACGGTCGACATAACTCTTATGCCTGGACTGAGCTGTGCGAAGTCGATCCTGAATAATCTTGACCTTACCCAAGGCATCTTGTACCAAATCTGTACCCAGCAACCGAGCCTCCCCCTGCTTGAACCATCCAACTGGAGAATGGGACCGCCTCCCATATAATGCCTCATAGGGAGCCATCTGAATGCTCGATTGGTAGTTGTTGTTGTAGGAAAACTTCGCAAGTGGCAGGATCTGATCCCATGAACCCCCAAAATCTATAACACAAGTGCGAAACATATCTTACAATATCTAATAGTTCACTCGGACTGTCCATCCATCTGAGGATGAAAATTTATGCTCAACTCAACCTGTGTGCCTAACGCACGCTGTACTAGTCTCCAAAAGTGTAAGGTGAACTATGTACCTCGATCATAAATGATAGACACGGTCACACCATCAATACGGACGAACTCGCGGATATAGATCTCAACCAACCGCTCTGAAGAATAGGTAAATTCCATAGGAATGAACTGTCCACAATAACCATACCACATCGAACTTCCTCTGAGTCTGTGGGAGTCCAACAACAAAATCTATAGCTTAACTTTGCTCATATTTCTTGCTTTAAGGAAGCGTCTTCCTGAATAACCATTAAAGATATTCTTTTGTCGTCCATTCCATTATCGCTGGAACGCAATCTCTGAAATTCTCAGGATGTCGACCATTATCAAATCACTCAGTCCCTAATCCATGTTTAGTTTATCTTGTTCACTAGCCCATACTGATTTCTATTACTTTGGGGTCTAACTTTTCCTTCTGGTAATCATGTTAGAGTCACAAACTTATTTCTCGAAATGAGGATGTGACACTATGACCTAACCTATACTCTTTTTTGTCTCTAGGCCTGTCACCTCTCGTATTTTCCTTCCCATGTCTATAGACTTTGTAGAACTGTCATATTTTTTTTTATCCACCATTGTCATTCATGTATAACATCTTACTCATAATACTTCATTAACTCTCTTCTTATTTTCCTGCTAACATTTCTGTCTATCACCTTATTCTGAAAACTTCAACAAGACATTTTTTTGCATTTAGCACCCCTTGCTCCATCCATTGGCTCTTCGGGTTGCCTAACATTCTTTCTCTACTAGGGAAGGGAGCCACACTAAGGTAATATTTATCTTTTTAGGGCTTCCAGTGCCTATATTCGTAGTAATCATATCCAACTGCACTATCTTAGTGTCTCACAAGTAGATCTATTATCATATTTGCAATATCCTTCGGAAATGTCAACTAACGCAAACAATCCATCTACCAATTTGGGTTACTCTAACTCCAGCTGGATCCTGGTATTCATCCTTCTCTTATACTACTTTTGTTAGCCCCCATAGGGCAGAAATGAGATGGGTGTGGAAAATTTACATACCTCTTTTATTGTTGAAGGTAACTCAAAAGGCTTAACTGTCACAACCCCAAATCCTAAATCGGCTGTGATGGCGCCTATCGTGGAACTAGGCTAGCCAATAACCACATGTTCACAATTTCTTTCAAAATCCCAATCAAAATCCAAGCATTTCATAAATATACAGAGTTTTCTAAATAAGTAGGCTAATAAACAGTGCCACCAACCCCAAAACCCGGAGCCAACAAGTCATGAGCATATAGAAGAATAAGCCAAAATATAATATTATAATACAAAACCTCCGAATGAAAGATAGATACAACAAGAAGGGAAAAACAGAGATGTTGCGGACGCTGAATAGCTACCTCTATATCCCGCAATCCGGCTCCGCGCGGGCAAAAAATCTAATGCTCGATATCTGCACACAGAGGTGCAGGGAGTAATGTGAGTACGCCAACTCAGTAGTAATGAAAATAAATCAAGTCTAAGCGGAAAGGAAACACATAAAATCAATGCCATCAAATCACCATATACACAACCTTACTTTCCAATAGTATAACATAGATATATGAAATCATCATGCCTTAAAACCAACTTCAGAAAAATCCTTTGAAGAATGTATGTTTTCAACAACTTTAAACCAAAAGATTTAGTATGAAAAATGAAATGAATCATATAGAGGCCCGTCGGGCAAAACATATTTCATAAGCTCAGAGTGAAAGTAGTAAAATCATAAGTAACCCCTTAGGAAAAACATGTATCATAATCAGCCCCTCGGGCATACCTCACCATCACTCGTAATCAGTCCCTCAGCACCTCACAGTCACTCATGCCTCTCAATCACTCGTCACTTGGTACTCGGCACTTGGCACTCTGTGCGCTCATTGGGGGTTTTTACAGACTCCGAAGGGGCTCATTCAGCCCAGGCGCTAATATCACTCAGCACCTCACAATCAGGCCCTCGGCCTCACTCAGCAGAACCACTCAAAAGGGCTCTTGGGCGAATCAGTAAAACAGGGTACTCGACCCAAAACATCATTTTAAATCTCAAAGTGGTGTAAATCATGCTGAGTTTTGAAAACAGTAAGCACAATGCGGCTGAGTGAAAACATCAATACATAGTGAGGTAAAACAACAGTAAAAAGCCCCCAAGGGGTCTAAACAGATCGGCACGAGGCCCCAAACACGGCTTATAGCCCAAATATTTCAACAATCTTTAGAATATGATTTAACATAAGGTTTTGAGTAAAATATGCAACTCATTAGTTGCCGCGGAGAGGAACTAGTCCAATCTGAAAATTAGTACGCGCCACATTCTCGTCATCCGACATGTGCGCCATTCTAAAATCAGTGAGAAAATATGTAGTCCGGGGTTCCATACCCTCAGGACAAGATTTATAACCATTACTTACCTCTACTGGGCCACAACACTAGTCCGCAATGCTCTTGCCCCTCAAATTGGCTCCCGATTGCTCCGAATCTAGCCAAAACCAGTTTAACATCATCAATATATATCAAAGAAACTCAACCCAATCGAAAACTATCAAATTATACAAGAATCTCGAAATTTGGCCAAACCCGAGCCCCTGGACCACATCTCAGAATTTGATTACATCATTAGAATCCTCGTCCTCCCACGATTCTATATATACCAAGAACACTAAAATCGGACCACAATTGCCCACTCAAATCCTCAAATGAAGAATCAATTTCCCATGCACCTTTCTTCCCCAATTTGGGTTTAATTCCAGCAAATTATTTGGTTTAATCACTTAGAAATCGACATATAAACGAGTTATGAAGTTAAAAACCTTACCTCCAAGTGATTCCCTCTTCAATCCTCTCAAAAGTTCTCCCAACTTCGTCAACAATGGAGGAAATATGAACTAATCTCGCACAACAGGCCTTTTAAAACATTCTGCCCAACCATTATAGTTTCTTCACTGCGATCGCGAACCTTGGCACGCGATCGCGATGCACAGACCAACCAACCAAAGCGATTGCAGACCAAAACATGCGATCGCATAGAACAATTCTCCACCCCACACATGCGCTTCAAAATACTCTATGCGATCGCAGAAATACCCACGCGATCGCACTGCCTATCCTGACCAACCTACGCGATTGCAATCCTAACCACGCGATCGCATAGAAAAAAATGCCTGCCCCACTATTTTACTCTACACGATTGCAAACATCATCATGCGATCGCGTAGAAGGAAACCAGAACTTCACACCAGCAGAAATCTGCCCAGTTTTCAAGCCAAGAATTGGTCCGTTAACCACCCGAAACACACCCGGGGCCCTCGGGACCTCAACAAAACATACCAACATATCCCATAACATCATTTAAACTTAGTCGAGCCTTCAAAACACCAAAAACAACGCAACAACACCAAAATCGCATCAAATTCAAGCCTATGAACTTTGAAACTTCCAAATTTCGCCAACTACACCGAAATCAACCAAAACACCTCCGATTGACCTGAAATTTTATAGACATATCCAAAATGACATTAGGAACCTGCTCCACTTACGGAATCCCATTCCGACCTCGATAGCCTATTTTCCACTGCCGACCGGAAATCACCAAAAACTAACTTTCGCCAATTCAAGCCTAATTCTACACCGGACATCAAAACTTCATTATGAACACACTCCTAAGTCCCAAATCACCTAACAAAGCTATATGAGCCATAAAATCCGCATTTCTAGGTCGTTCACTAATAGGTCAACTCTCAGTTGACTTCCTCAACTATTAGGCTACTTTAAAAGATAAAATACCTAAATTCTCACCATAACCACTCCGGACCCAAACCAACTGACCCAACACAACAAAACAGGCTAGAAATATATAACTAATGTAGAAATGGGGGAAACGGGGTAAATCTCACGGAACGACCGGCGGGTCGTTACATATAATCTCCAAATAATCTTGTCCTTGAACTAATGTCAATTATCTTACGACAAATCGAACATACAATACTACATGGTGTATCATCGTCGTAATTTAATACTGCGGAGCATAACATCATCGTAATATAATAATGTGAGGCGTAACATCATCGTAATATAATACTGCGGGGCGTAACATCATTCCCCCCTTTGGAAAATTTGTCCTCGAATGTTGACTGATGCACTTATCATTCTCATAACCCATAGCTCTTGCAAATACTTTAATATAATCCTTGCCATTTAGGCAACTTTCTTTGAATAAATCCGAAGGCCAGGGCATTCCCCCTTTTAAGCCTCTTTCTCACACCACGACTTGTAGATAGAATCCTTCTAATCTCGTAACTTATGCTACCTTCTAGCATGCAGCCTATACGACTTTAAATTTGTATATGCGCCTATGCGACTCTTCTCTCCTCTTTCCTCCATCTTTTAGTCAATCTATAGGTGTCACTTTTAAGCATATACATAGCTTGAAAATATGCTTCCTTGGGCATTTATAGGTATACTGAAGTTCTTTGCCCGATACTTTGTTGAACTTACGGATGTTGCTATATCATATTTCATAGACCCGATTATCCATTCGTATGACTTTACTGCATCTAGGTGGGTCACACTATACCATAACTCTTACTTTGATTTATTGTTACTGAGGTCTGCTACTGAACTACAGTTTACTTTCGTTGGTTATCCCATATGTATAAATCTAAGTCCTTTAATGCTTCCTCATTACTATTCATTTTAAGAATGACGGCCTAATCTCATACTTTATGACTTTTGTCCATCCGTTGTTGATTCACCTCAATATTGATCCACAATATACCATTGATAACATGAAATTTCTTACGTAATACCTTGCCACTAGAGATTACGTTGCATCGAGGAATATTTGAAAGTGATTTTCCTGATCCACTTAGCCGATATTGTACTTCAATAATCGTATCTTATAGCATCCCATTGCTATTCACTTATGTGGGTATTTTAATCCCATACAATTCATGAAATCCTCTTCAAATCATTACTCAATCGAAGGCTCAAACGTCATCCTTTATTTTATCACAATTACACCCTCATTGTACCATCGGGGCAACATTCCATCTCTTCTAAATGCCATTAGTCTTAGACTCATTTGAGTTGATTCAAGCTATACTGAGCTTTGTATAATTTAGAGAAACCATCAGCTATCTTGTTTTCATGGGCTTAATCCTAAGGACTTTATCCATTCTCATCATCTTCTCACTCGCCCTTTCTTATCCTTACTCCTGTCTTCCTAAAACCTTGTCGCTTTACCATACTTTAGCTTGCAACCTACATATTTATTTATACTACTCGCAACCTTCCTTCAACTCGCTTGCACACAGATCTCCTTATGTGATTTTGGAACATCAAGCGAGGCATCACATCGTCTCTAACTCTTCTTTACTCTCTTGGCCAGATCTCTCGGTACCTAAAAACCATAGGCTGGAAGATATGCTACTGATGATTCTGCTATCAATCTTGGATATTGAATCCCCGCGCTTCTAGCCTTTTATCCGAAGTATGGACTATTCACAACCTTTTGCATTTGATTATCTCGTATGTTGTTCACCTTTACCTTACTTACCTTAAAGTCTCTCATCACACCTTCTATCTCTTTCGTGACCTCCCTTCCACATAGGTATAATTCACATCCACAATTGGAACTTCTATTATAATACTTGCACCTCTTTACATGATTTGGTAAGAGCTTCACACTGTCTTCTTATGAGGCTAGTACTCTTCTAACTGGATTTATTGTAGAGTCATTATAAAATATGGCTACTGTACTATCTCTCTTGTACCTTTGATATTAAGAGTGATTCTGCAATGTTCTCAATCATGACTTCCATAATTTCCAGGGTCCAATAATCAAACTCTTGATTTACTTAGTTGATGTACCCCTTTAGTTTCCTCTTTCCTCTGATCAATATTTATGTAGGCTTAAGCTATCTTCCGATCTGTGGCTCATGGTATTAGTTATTACTTTAGCCCTTCATGGACGCTATGGAATATCCATGATTCTATCTTCTAAAAATTCAATCATTTTTCTATGTCCTGGGCTCAATTCTTTCTTTTAACCTATACATGAGTCTTCTATGGCTATATGATTGTCAACATATATGCTTCATGGATAATACTCCAAAACCTTAGGTGCATTTACATGTAATTATCTCTGGATCATTGATCGAATAATTCCTTTCGTTCCTTTTCAAATTTCTTTAAATGAAAGCAATTGTTTTTCCTGGTCGTTCTGCCACTTGTTGCATGAATACTTGGCTTATGTTAGTGCCCACACATATTGGCCACGATAGGTGCCACTTTATTATGGGGTGTATACAATGTTGTTGTGAGACTGTTGTTACAAGACCATTTCCTCTTTAGGTCACTGTTCTTAGGTTGATGCCTTTTTCCTTATTTCCTCAGCTAGTCTTTCATTGTCGTACTTAGGGAAGACCCTCCGACTCTTGTAAGATGCGAGCTTATTATATCGTATACCCAATAAAATTTTTGATGTTCTTCCTTGCCTATAATTATCCGTAGTTACTTACCTCCACGCCCTTGTTCTTGTAGGGTTGCTTATGGACTGATATTTTGACTGTCTTCACAGTGACACTCTCTTTTACGGTACCTTTAGCTACCCCAACTCTTATCTGAATATTTCTCAAGGATCACGATATCATAACTGCGAGGCTGAATTCTCTATATTGGGTTTTACTATGTTTATCTTGCACGATCTGTTGATTTGCCTGTATCCTCTTGTCTAGCCATAACTAGGACCTTTCTGAATCAACTACTAACTACTCATTGGCCCATTCTCATATCAATATTCCGCGTAATCTTTCTTAGGTCATTTCCTTTGTCTTAACTTATGTCCCGCACTAGCTCCTTATCTATCAATAAAATCTTGGGCAGGAACCCTTACTTTCTTTCCTTGACGTCGTGTTTGCATAATGTTCTGGGATCGTAGCATATCTGTAGGATTTGAATAAGTGCAATCTCGTCCCTTTCTTATTTTTATCGCATTCTTCCTTTACCATTCCATAGCTACTAGAACCACTTAATTCTGACTTAATGCCACATCGCTCCATATTCCCCCCTTTAGGGGAGTACTACAATTTAGAGCTATGGCGATCTACCTATAGATGTTTTACCTCTTCATTTTTGGAATCTTTTCACATCATTGATGATCCTTACTCGCCTTTCGGTAATCCTTCTGCACCAATGTTGGCCTAAGTAAAGCTTAGTTTTGAAGACTGACAAAGGAACTCATACATGAACCAGGTCCATCCCTCCAGGTCCATCCTGTGTGCATAGAAACAGAAAGATTCAAGCATGTGGGAGGCACGTGAAGGAGATAAGCTTAAATTGGTGTATTTGATATCTCCTGATCGAAAAGGTTGCATAATTGATAAGGAGAAGGACTCCTTAATCAAAGAGAACACTATCCAAGATAGGGAAGGAGTTAGAATTTGAAATCAACTAGAACTCTTCCACCAAGGAAGAGTAGCATCAGAATTCTAGTTAATCTTTACTTACTAACTCTATAAATATCAGTGTTGTTCTCTTTTATAGGTGTTGCACAAACGCAAAAGTTAAACGTGAATTGAGAGAAAAATAGCAAGGTAATTTTGCAAGCAATCCGTGTGTGATTCAAGTGTGCAAACCTGAAGCTACATGAACCAGATAGAAGAACCAGTTCCATGTGTCTGTCTTTTATTCTAGTTCAATTGTAGTAAGTGTTTTCATATTGTACCTTTCAGCTTTATTTAGAGGCAATTGTAATAAGTACTTAGAGTTTTCAAGTTAGAGTTAACTTGAGGTTTTCGCAACAATTAGAGACTGTATTGTACAACCAGATTAGAGTTAATCCTAGGTTTACAAAAGTGTTTTTATAAATGCAGTTTTTGTCTCAGTGATTTTAGTGGAGAGTTTGGGAAAATCCTACTAGAATGTAGGTCGTGATTTTTTCACCTTTTGAGCCAGGTGTTTTCCATGTAAAATACTCGTGTTCTTTACTTTCTGTATTTATTATTCCGCAACAGTGGTAGTTGGAACACATAGAAGAACCAGGTCCTTCCATAAGCAGTTTAAGCAAAAAATTGGACACCACACAAATCACCCCCCCCCCTCTTGTATGATATTGAAGTATAAAACATCAATTGGTATCAGAGTGGGTTATCCTTGAAGAGGCTAACACCTTAGGAACAGATCAAGATGAGCGCACCACCTTGGAAACTGGGAATGGCAATCCACTAATATTCCTCCACTCTTTAATGACCAGTACTACTCTTGGTGGAAAAACAGGATGAGAAATCACATCATCGGAGAAGACTATGAGCTATGGGACATTGTCACTGATGGTCCCCTGGCTACCATGAATAAGAATGCTAAAGGAGTAGATGTGCCAAAAACAAGAGCTGACTGCAATGCTGAGGACTTGAGGAAATAGGAAAATAATGCTAAGGCCAAGAAATGGCTTGTGTGTGGACTTGGCCCAGACGAGTATTGTAGAATTCAAAGCTGCACCACTGCTAAGGAAATTTGGGACACTTTGCAAGTGTCTCATGAAGGAACACCTCAAGTGAAGAGGTCTAGAGGAACACTATTGTATTCTCAGTATGAGTTTCACCATGAAGGAAGAGGAAACCATCTAGGATATGTATACAAGGTTCACCACACTGACAAATGAACTTAAGTCTCTTGGAAGGGTTATTATTGAAGAAGACAAAGTTGAGAAGATTTTGACAAGGGTTCTGCCAGTCTCTTGGGAAAGCAAAATCACTGTTATTCAGGAATCAAAGAACATTGCCACTCTTAAGTTGGATGAGCTAATTGGAAATCTCACTTCGTATAAACTTAGAAGACAAACATGAAGATGGATTCACCCAAGAAGTAAAGGAGCCTGGCACTCAGAATCACTGAAGGTGTTGATCTAGAGGAGGATGAAATGACCATGATCACAAAGGACTTCAAGAAATACCTAATGAGAGGAAAAAGTCCTTCAAGAAGTGGAAGCTACAGAAAACCAAGGGTTACTAAAAAATAAACCAATAAGGGGTGTTACAAGTGTGGCAAGACTTACCACCACATAAAAAACTGCCCTCAATAGTAAATTGAATGGAAGAAGGAAAGAGCTGAACGAAGGAACAGGAAGAAGGAACAAGTTCAACCCAAGAAGAACAAAGGATCAACAAAGGCTATGGTTGCTGCCTGGGGAGAAAGCTCAGATGAAGATTCAGAGGATGAAGATGGAGATGAATAAACACTTATGGAAACTGGAGAATCCGATGAGGAATCTGAGGTAAGTATAATTCATCTCAAAGACAAGATTAAATTTTTGTCTAAAGAAAGGCTATCTGAGTTACTCCTAGATTTCATTGATGAATTTGAGGGCTAATGAAAGTGATAGTAAAAATGTTGAGTTAAAGAACCAGGTTCATGAACTTGACACCACTGTCCTAGAGCTAAGATCTGAAAATCAAAAACTGAAATTAGGAACAGGTAAAAAGAAAGATGATCACACACAACTCATATTAGAAG
Source organism: Nicotiana paniculata (assembly GCA_005239505.1). Classification (NCBI taxonomy): domain Eukaryota; kingdom Viridiplantae; phylum Streptophyta; class Magnoliopsida; order Solanales; family Solanaceae; genus Nicotiana; species Nicotiana paniculata. Next base: position 27,606 of record MDKI01225226.1, read on the forward strand.
AAAACCTAGGAAAAATGAAAGACGAGTTGTACAAAAGAGATGAGCAGATAAGAGTCCTTAAGAAGGATCTAAGCAAGGTTAAGCACGAGCTAGACAGAACCTGTAAATGGAATAGGTCCTCCGATGCACTTTCATGGCTACATGAACACCATAGTAGCAATAAGAGAGGACTTGGCTATGGGACCCTTGCACCTAAGTGGGATCCCAAAAGCAAATACCTCACACTTCCTGAGAACAGAATCTGCACACACTGTGGTAAGACAGGTTACTATAAAAGTGAATGTAATGCAAAAGAAATGGCTATTCAAAAGAATAAAATACTTGTTCAAGGGAAAAGTAGGCTACCAGGATGGGCCAAAAAGAATTTGATTCACCCTTTTGCCTATAAAAAGGGACCCAAACTAGTTTGGTTTCCTAAGGCTAACCTCTGATTTCTTTTTGTGGGTCCAAGTGAAGGGGAGAAACCAAATATGATACACGGATAGTGGCTGCTCAAAGCATATGACAGGTAGCAAGAACTAGTTCCTTTCACTTGAGGACCTCAAATGAGGTAATGTCTCCTGTAGAAATGGGAAGAAAGGTGAGATCATTGGGGTTGGAAAGGTAGGTAAGACTGATTCTCACTCTATTGAGAATATATACTTGATAGATGGCCTAAAATATAGCTTAATCAGTGTATCACAATTGTGTGATAGAGGTAACTTGGTAGCATTCACCGCTACCAAATCTTTTGTGATAAATCTTACCACTGACAAGATTGTTTTGCAGGGAAAAAGAGTAAACAATATTTACATTGTAGATCTGTCCGGACTTCCAGAAAATGAACTTACTTGCTTAAGTGTGTTGGATAATGATCCCCTCTTTTGGCACAAAAGACTTGGACATGCCAGTCTAAGTTAACGCAACAAACTAGTCTCTAAGGATTTGGTGATAGGACTGCGTAACATTAAGTTAAGGGAAGACAAAGTTTGTGAGGCTTTTGCAAGGGGGAAGCAGGTAAGATCCTCTTTCAAAAAGCAAGAAAATGGTAAGTACCACCAGAACGATGGAACTGGTCCATATGGATCTTTGTGGTCCAATGAAAACATTAAGCAGGGGTGGTAAAAGATATGTGATTGTGCTTGTTGATGATTACTCTAGGTTTACTTGGACATTGTTTTTGACATCTAAAGATGAAGCATTTGACAAGTTCACTTATTTTTTTAGAAAAACTCATAAAAAACTAGGTAATCAACTTGCATCAATTAGGTCTGATCATGGTATTGAATTTGAAAATGCTAAATTTGCTAAATTTTTTGACGAGCATGGCATAGATCATAATTTTTCTGCTACTAGAAATCCACAACAAAATGGAGTAGTTGAAAGAAAGATTAGGACACTTGAAGATATGGCTAGGACTATGCTTCTTTCTAGTAAAATGCACCATCGCTTCTGGGCAGAAGCTGTAAATACTGTGTGCTTCATCATAAATAGATGCATGGCTAGACCTTTTGTTTAGAACACTCCCTATGAGTTACTTAATGGGAGAAAGCCAAATATCCCACCATAGGCATTTGGATGCAAGTGCGTTGTGCACAATAATGGAAAGGATTCCCTAGGTAAGTTTGATCCCAAAAGTGATGAGGGAGTATTCTTCACATAGTAAAGCTTATAAGATCTATAACAAAAGAACTATGTGTGTATAAGAAAGTGTACATATGGTTTTTGATGAAACTAATATTCTTTCTGAGAGACATGAACATGAAGATGAAGCAATTGGGCTGGTAAGAAATTTAAATGAAATCACAGCCCAGACAGAAGCTGCACCAGAAGAAGGAACAGGTGATGTAATAGGTTCTTCTACTCAGGGCAACCTGACAGGGGGAACTGAATCTCAAACCTCGATGGAACCTGTCCATGAACCTGTTCCACAGTAACAAAGCATTGACAGAACATCAAGAGGAAACCAGTTGGTTGTGAAATCTTACAAGTATCAAAGTTCTCATCCCATTGAAAATATAATCACTGACCCAACCTCTGGAATCAAAACCAGATCTTTATTAAAGAATATTTGTGCTTTTGATGCTTTCTTATCTCTTATTCAACCTAAAAATGTTGCTGAGGCTTTGCAGGATGAAGACTAGGTAAATGCAATGCAAGATGAACTCAACCAATTCGAAAGGAGTCGAGTTTGGCATCTAGTACCAAGACCGAAGGACATATCGGTAATTGGCACAAAATGGGTATTCAGAAACAAAAGCCTTAGGAAGAGATCACTTTGAGAAGAACATGTTGGAATTAGGGATGATTAAGATCACCTAAAAGGACCAGTTCAAAGTTAAACAAAAAAAATGATAAATTATATTTGAGAAAAAATTATTGGTTAGAAAGTCTGTAAATTTTGTATATAATTAGATTAAATCTTGCTCAGTCTCATACTTTCAACAGTATACTCTTGTGACATGTGCTAAAATGACTCATTAATCTCTAATGATATTTTCTCTGTTTTGGCAAATTTAGACTTATACAAGAGAATTTTCAGTGAAGAACCTGGTTCATCAAGATAAATAGGTATGTTTTCTACACTCTGCATAATTTGAGATAATTATATTTGGATCATGAGCAGAGTCCTACCCAGTGGTGGAGGCAGGATCTCCATGAAGGGGGTTCAAAAAAAAAAATTTGTAGCTAGTGGGAATTGATCCTATGACCTTATCAAGGTTTTGAACCCCCTTGACCACTAAACTACACTTCTGAGTTGTGTTAAGGGGGTTCAAAACTTAATATATAGAGGTAAAAGACATTTTTTTCCTTATATATACAGTGTAATTTTTCGGCGAAGGGGGTGAACCCCCTTCCGCCCCCCTAAATATGCCCCTGGTCCTACCTAATTCCAAACTTCTTTTGGACTTATCCGTTACAAGGGAACCGGTTCTGTTCAAAAGAATCTACCGAATTGAAGTACCTAGATTCTAGGGATATAATCCAACGTCTCTTCAAAACTGAATTTCAGTTTGATTACACTTCTAAGAGTCTGAAAAGCTATAGTTACCCCATCAATTATTCCTCTGTATATTGATCAGCGTTAGTGTATTCCTTACTTTATCTCTCTCAAGCCATCAAAAACTCTCATTCTTCTTTCATATTCCAAACACAATCTAATTCTCTTCTCTTTCATACCCTAGCCCAGATATGTCGAACACCTCTAAAAATACTTCATCACCACCATAGGAAACCACTTCACACCTTCTACCACTCCTTCAACCACACCAATCTCTAAGAAAGTAAAGTAAAGATGATGGCTCGTAAGGTTCTTGCTGAAGGAGAACAGATCAAGAAAATAAACAACCAATTGAAAGCAAGTAGGGAAGAAAAATCCCAGAAATCTGAAGATTCATTTAAGTCTGCTACTAAGGGAGAAAAAGTAGGTATTCCGAAACTGAACAGGTATCTTCTGATTCTAAATTACTCCTGAGACAATTTCTGAAGCTGCTGCAAATTTGGAGATAGATTTGTACTGGTAGGATCTATAGCAGGTGTTGAGACTACACAATCTGGAGAAGTTGGTTGTAAAAAATAAAAAGGAAAAAGAAAAAGAGAGAAAGGTTGATAGGAGTACTGTGAGGGGAAAGGGTACAAGAGTGGATAATTCTTCACCCACTTCTATTGTTCTAACAAAAGAAACTGGGGCAATGGTTGTTTGGGGAGAGGGATTTACTAAAATAGAAGAGAGTCTGAGCAAAACAGAGGGAAATAAGTCTGGCAAAGTTGCTGAGGGGTTGGTTCAACTTGGGAAAAATATAGATGAACATGTTCCATATGAACAGGATTTGTGTGTGATTCAAGTATGCTAACCTGAAGCTACATGAACCAGATAGAAGAACCAGTTCCAAGTGTCGGTCTTTTATTCTAGTTCAATTGTAGTATGTGTTTTCATATTGTATCTTTCAGCTTTATTTAGAGGAAATTGTAATAGGTACTTAGAGTTTTCAAGTTAGAGTTAACTTGAAGTTGTTGCAATAGTTAGAAATTGTGTGCTACAACGGAATTAGAGTTAATCCTAGGTTTACAAAAGAGTTTTTGTAAATGCAATTTTTGGCTCAGTGATTTTAGTGGAGAGTTTGGGAAAATCCTACTGGAAAGTAGGTCGTGGGTTTTTCACCTTTTGAGCCAGGTGTTTTCTACGTAAAATACTTGTGTTCTTTACTTTCTGTATTTATTATTCTGCAACAATAGTAGTTGAAACACATAGAAGAACCAGGTCCTTCCATAATAAGTTTAAGCGAAAAATTGGACACCACACAAATCACCCCCCCTCTTGTGTGGTATTGAAGTATAAAACATCAACCAAGGATAACAAAATTCATTACTCACGAGGGTGACACTTAGTGTAACTGGAACACATAGTCCCTTAAGTTTAACTTTGCTCAAATTGTTTACTTTAAGGAAGTGCCTTCCTGAATGACCATTAAAGATTATTCTTCTGTCGTCCATTCTATTATCGCTGAAACGCAATCTCAGAAATTCTCATGATGTCGACCATTATCAAATCACTCAATCCCTAATTCATGTTTAGTTTATCTTGTTCACCAGCCCATACTGATTTCTATTACTTTGGGGTCTAACTTTTCCTTATGGTAATCATGTTAGAGTCACAAACTTATTTCTTGAAATGAGGATGTGACATTATGACCTATACTCTTTTTTTTTCTCAAGGTCTGTCACCTCTCGTATTTTCCTTCCCTTGTCTATAGACTTTGTAGTATTGTCATCATTTTTTTTATCTACTGTTGTCATTCATGTATGACATCCTACTCAAAATGCTTCATTAACTCTCTTCTTATTTTCCTGCTAACATTTCTGTCTATCACCTTATTCTGAAAACTTCAACAAGACATTCATTTGCTTTTAGCACTCCTTGCTCCATCCATTGGCTCTTCGGGTTGCCTAACATTCTTTCTCTACTAGGGAAGGGAGCCACACTAAGGTAATATTTATCCCTTCAAGGCTTCCAGTGCCTATCTTCGTAGTACTCATATCCAGCTGCACTATTTTAGAGTGCACCATCTTAGTGTCTCACAAGGAGATCTATTATCACATTTGCAATATCCTTTGGAAATGTCAACTAACGCAAACAATCCATCTATCAGTTTGTGTTACTCTAACTCCAGCCAGATCCTGATATTTGTCCTTATCTTATACTACTTTTGTTAGCCCCCAATAGGGAATAAATGAGATAGGCATGGCCAATTGTACATACCTCTTTTATTGTTGACGGTAACTTAAAAGGCTTATATTCCTCTGCCACAATTGTAAATATTGTAAATCTTCATTAACTGGGTACCTCGTTCCTTTCTTTACCTTACTTCTTTTACTTTCTGAAACTTGTGTCTATCTTCCGATTCTCTTATTCTTTTTACTATACGAGTGGATAGATATTCTTTCCTTAAGTCATCCTTATCAAGAAGCTTACATGTCTTAGTACACACATGTTCTGATGAAGACCTCACATTTATTCATCATAAGCACGATGCAAAATCGAATTCCTCTGACTCAACTCTTCCACAACCATATTCAATCTCTTACCAACCGTCTTCCTGGATGTAGGCATCGTCTCAATATGAATAAGATAAAGTTTAGGAAATTGAGTTCTTACAACTGAGCTCTACCCATGATCTAGAGTAAGAAGAAAGAGTGATAGTCCTAAATGCGTTGTAGCCTCCTGCTTATAAGTGTGGTGCACGACACACCCATAAACAAGACTCTACTAGACACGGCTTGTAGACTCCCTAGGACAAAAATGCTCTGATACCACTTTTGTCATGACCCAAACCGATGGGACGCAACGGGCACCCGATACCTTACTCAACCGAGTACCAACGTAACTTATCTTTCGTATCATACTATCATAGGTAAATGAGTCGGAGAGGCTGCCGTGAGATAAATAGAATGAAACATGAGGCCGACAAGGCCATACAAGTATCTATATACATGACATCTATCTACAAGCCTCTAAAAATACATAATGTCATAAAGGTCGGGACAGGGTCCTGTCATACCAATCAATACATGTACTAATCATACTGACCAAAGAAGCTACTTCGGAGAAAATGGAGCGCACCAACACCTTCCGCTGAGCTGATAGCCTACTCGAAGGACTCTCAACCTGTCTATCGGGACTTGCGGGCATGAAACACAACATCCCCAGGAAAAAAAGACGTCAGTACAAATAATGTATCGAGTATGTAAGGAATGAAAATCAATAAATAATAGACATGAGATAAACATGGAGTAAAAGACTCGACATGTAATTCTTAATAACTCTAAAAATCATGAAATACTTATAGTGTCATGCATATGGATATGAATGTCATGTCGTGCATAGGTATCTGTGCTCATAACATCATCAAGCCTCTGAGGTTATCCCATCATATCATCTCGGCCACTAAGGGGAAAATCATCAACGTATAAAGCTAATCAGGTGGTGGTGCGTATATAACGCCGTAACCTTTTTCCATATCCCATATACATATATACGTGTATAAACGCCATCTAGTCATGGGTCAATTTACATGTATAAATGAATGCAATACATGAGAAAGTACGTCAATAAAATCTTTCAGTGTCATAAGACTATTTTGCATTTGATTAATATCATGAAATAGACTTTATCAACTTACGTATTTTCTGAGACCCATGAATAGATGATAGAATAATATGACATATGGGAAATCAAGAACATAAGCATCTATAGTATTTCTATGAATAGAGTCATTTAGGAAAATTGTGCATTTGCTCGTTTCTTTTGTGTCGTATAGATCATACCAAAAGAAAGAAGGGATAACCTTAACATATTTAGACCGATTCTTTTGATAGTTCCTCTAACACGCGTCTTTTACCAAGAACATATACGGAGAATCGAAGTAGGAAAAAATCCGTATGATGTTCCTTAGAAAGATTGTACCGTGCTCTCTCCGAATCACAAAAACCTGTTGCTATTATCTTATGAATCTCGTGTGAATTCTTGTAACAAATTCCGTATGATCACTTTTGTGAATTTATCTCAACCTTGTAAAATACTTACTGATTCCATCATTTTGAGAGTCTTTATGGCTTTGTTTTTTTTATATTTTATATCATATCCTTGTGAATAATCCAAACCTTGAATTTTGAGAAGTCATTCCTCAATTATTTCTTTAAGGGTTGACACCTTGCAAAGTTATTCAAGAGTCACTTAATCACTCATGTAGGTGGCTGCCACGTTTTTCTTTTTGGCTTAGAGCTTATCCAATTACTTAATTAACTCACTAATTTATTATTTAACTAATTAATCTCCCATTAACCAATAATCAACCAATTACCCACATAATTAAGAATTGTCTTAAATTACTTAAAATACTACTTACTTTAACACACTTTATACACCTTACTATCATGGTCATGTGGTACCTTGTATGGTACTAGTCCATAAATACCAGGTATTCTAGCTCGGGTCGTATTTTACCCCAAAATATCAAACTTCGACGAATTCATTTTTTTGATTTTCTTACCCTCTCACCTTCACGAATTTACTCATCACTTGTTTGAAATAGCATAATACTTATAATCTCCAAATAATCTTGTCCTTGAACTAATGTCAATTATCTTACGACAAATCAAACGTACAATACTACATGGTATATCATCGTCGTAATTTAATACTGTGGAGCATAACATCATCGTAATATAATACTGTAAGACATAACATCATCGTAATATAACACTGTGGGGCATAACACTCAACCTCAGGCTTGGCTGGGAAAGCATAACATCGAGGCTGGGCCTCACCACTCTGAACTGCATCTCTAGGATGACCTCTAACTAGCTGGCCTCCACCTCTAACAGCCTGACCTCTACCTCTAACAGTTTGACTTCTACCTCTGGCTGCCTGACCCCTGCCTCTGGCTGGATGAGCAGGCGGTGTAGCAATTGGTGTCGGACCATGGCATGAGAACCCTGATGCTGCGAGTTGCCCGGTGCCCAAGGGCAATATCTAGTAGTGTGCCTCGGGTCACCATAAGTATAACAGGACCTCGGCTGCTGTGATGACTGTCCCTAAAACTGGCCCTGTCGACTTGAGTAACCTCTCTGAAAACTCTAGAGCGGAGGTGCACTAATAGGAGCTGGTGGTGCACTGTAGGCTAGCTGACCGGAATAAGGCATATAAGGGCCACGACCACCTAAAGCACCGTGGGATGCCTGGAGTGTTGAATGAAATGGCCGGGGAGGATGGCTCTACCAAAGGTACCTCTGCTTCCAGACGAGGCACCACTAAACTGACCGGAATGACGAGGCCTCTTGTCAGTCCCCTGACATGTCCCCTATCCAAGAACCATCTCGACTCGCCTAGCGACATTGGCAGCCGTCTGAAAAGAAATCTCACCCTCGATCTCCTTAGCCATCTATAACTTGATATGCTGATCAAGTCCCTCAATAAACCTCCTCTCTCTCTCTCTCTCGGTAGGAAGCAGAAGAATAGCATGACGGGCTAGATCCACAAAATGGGTCTCGTACTAAGTAACAGTCATACTGCCTTGCTGGAGACGCTCGAACTGCGGGCGACAATCCTCTCTCAATTTGATAAGGAGGAACTTCTCTAGGAAGAGTTTAGAGAACTGGTCCCAAGTAAGAGCAGGCAACCCAGCTGGCTTGGTCAACATATAATCTCTCCACCACCTCTTGGCGGAACCCGTCATCTGAAACACAACAAAATCGGCCTCATTGGTCTCAACTATCCCCATGTTTCCTAGCACCTCATGGCAGCGGTCAAGATAATCCTGTGGGTCCTCATAAGGTGCACCACTGAAGTGAACTGGGAAGAGCTTGGTGAACTTGTCCAATATCAATAAGCCTTCAGAAGACATGACGGGCCTATCATCGGCCTGTGACGCAAATACCGACTGAACTACCCCAGCTAGCGGGGCTGCTGGTGTTTGATACTAGGGAGCCATCTGCTCCAGAGTGTGAGTAGCGGGAGTCTGTGCTCTTCCCCAGCCTGAGAGATGGGTGATTCCATAGGAAATGTACCGTCCTGGGCCACGCTCTCTATACGACCACCAAACGGACTAGAGAATCCTGAAGAACTGGGGTGACGATGAACCCCTCCAGCACCTGAGCTGGTCCAATAGGTATCGTCTCAGCTGGAACCTCCTCATCAAAATCCACCTGAGGCTCCACTGATGGTGCTGCTGCTCGATCTTTAGGCTGAGCTCTGCCTCTACCTCAGCCTCTAGCGCGACCTCGGCCTCAACCTCTGCCCCTCGTAGGAGCTGCCACTGGGGGCTTTGGCTACTGTCCAGCTTAAGATATAGTACGTTTTCTCGCCATCTGCGGAAGGACAAGAATAGAAGAGTTCAATCAGCAATGATGGAATAAAATTGCAAGATAGAGAAAAATAGAAGTGAAATTTGTTTGTAAACTACATAGCCTCTGGAAGCTAAGTACAGACGTCTCCATACCGATCCTCCAGACTCTACTAACCCTGCTCGTGACTTGAGAGACCTAGGCAATCTAGTGCTCTGATACCAACTTGTCACGACTCGGAATTTCCACCTTCGGGACCGTGATGGCGCATAATATTTCACTTGCTAGTCAAGCCAACATTAGAGAATCTTTAAGCCAATTTTAATCAATTCAAATAAATAAAACCAATTAAACTGAAATGAAATTAAAACGGGATGCAAAACAACATAAATACCAATAATATCTAAGTATAACCCGGATCTGGAGTCAAAAATCCACAAGCTTATAGAATCTTTACAATAGGGTTTGAAATAAATACAACTGTCTCAATTGAAAAGAACAATAAATAAGGGAAATGGAAGGGGTCTTCAAGGTCTGCGGACGCCAGCAGATCTACCTCGAGTCTCCGAATGTCGATCCGAGCTGATACTCCTCACGAACAACTGGGACCAGTACCAAAATTTGCACAAGAAGTGCAGAGTGTAGTATGAGTACAACCGACCCAATGTACTCCGTAAATGTTGAGCCTAACCTCGACGAGGTAGTGACGAGGCTATGACAGGACACCCACGTAAATAAACCTGTACGGACAGAAATATACGAGCAACATAACAACAAATAAAGAATTAACAAGTTTTTTTGGGAGGGGACATGCAAAAGTGGTGCAAGATACGGTAACGACAACAGGGAATGATAATATGAAACAACCAATAAACCTTCGACCAACAAAATGAAGAAAACATAATGAATGAAACTACGCGGCATCACCCTTCATGCTTTTACTCTCATCCTCACCATGAACAATAATACTGGCACGACATCACCCTTTGTGCTTTTACTCTCAATCTAACCATTAAATGATAATACGGCACGTTATCACCCTTCGTGCTTTTACTCTCAACTTCATCATGAAACAATAAGTACGGCATGACATCACCCTTCATGCTTTAACACTCTCCCTTGCTGTGTAACAATGAACATGTAACAATAAGGAGATAGAATAAGCAAGATCAAGTCTTACGTCAACAATGGTTCCACAATACCAATCTCAACTTCAAAAATAATACTCAATTATCACATGTAGCTCATAAATGCGGAAAGAACGATCAGTTTAGTAATTAACTAGTCTAAGCATGGATATCATGATCTAGAAGGAAATAATTTACAAGAAACAAGTTCCACCCAAATGCTTTAACCCAATAACAACGCATAAGTACTTGTCACCTCACATATACGTTGTACCCAACAATTAGACAAGAAGCAAATAAACAAACAAGTCTTAATCCCTCAAGTCAAGGTTAACCACGACACTTACCTCGCTCCCAAAGATGAACTCAAAGCTCAACCACGACTTTGCCTTTCAAACAAGCCTCCGAACCAACCAAAATTAGCAAATTATCAAGCTAACGATTCAAAATAAACCTTAGGAACTACCCACGAATTAAAAAGGTTCAATTTACGTCATTATTGAAAAAGTCAACAAAAGTCAACTCCCACGCCCGCTTGGTCCAAACCCAAAATTCGGATCAAAATCTGATTAACCATTCACCCCCGAGCCCGGTTATCTGATTTGTTTCGAAATTCGACCTCAATTCGAGGTCTAAATTCCAATTTTACAAAAATTTCTAATTTCTATCAAAACCCCCAATTCCACCATGAAAATCCTAGATTTTAGGTTGAAATCTTATGAAATGTAATGGAAAATTGAAAGAAAATAGGTTAGAATCACTTACCAATGAATTGGGGAAGAAGGGCTCTTGGGAAAATCACCTCTCGGGTTCTTTAGGTTTGAAATTTTGAAAGAATAAGAGAAATTCCGTCTAACTCAACTTTTACATAGTTGCAGATGTCGCAATTACGATAACTTGTTCGCTATTGCGAATATCGCAATTGCGAGAGAGAGGTCGCAATTGCGAATTCCTCTCAGAATCCCAGTGTTGGTTGATTTCCCAATGCACACGCAAGTGTACGTGGTCGACAAGTAATATAGGAAT
>ML318593.1:0-91556 GCA_005239505.1 Nicotiana paniculata
CGACTATTATTGTTATGTCCGGGTAGTTAGGACTACACCATGACTTGTGTTTTTCCTTGAAATTGATCTATGTGCTTAATGGATTAATGTTACATGCGCTTGTTTCCCTGAGATCATGGAATTTGAGAATTTTAAAGGAATTGTTCCCTAAAAAGTAACTTATGAATAATATTGTGTGGATTGTGTGTGCATGTGACCGCTTCACAATTTACATTCCGCAAGGGGAGTGTTATTTTCCCCACTCTCATGGGAGCGGGTCGTACGCCACGGCGAGATTGAAAGATATATTATGGTTCGGGCCGTTCGACCCTCGGTAGTGCACAGATATGATTATTATGATGGCTCAGGCCGGTTGTCCTTATCCTGTATGCGCATGCTAAATTGTAAATGATTTTCATGGACATTGAGTGGGCAGAAATATTTTTTTTTTAAAAAGGGAAAATGAAATAATAATTTTATATTTACTTCCAGTATTTATTTGAATTACAGTTATCTTTAATGTTTACTGTTTTCATTGTCCTCGTATGCCTATTACTGATATTATATCTTGTTTAATTATTTTGTTGGACCTTAGTGAGTGTCAAGTCGACCTCTCGTCACTACTTCTTCGAGGTTAGGCGGGATACTCACTGGGTACATATTTGTTTATGTACTCATGCTACGCTTCTGTATTTAATTGTACAGGTTCCTAGGCTGGTGCATCTAGTTATCAGACCGGAGCTCGATTCTGAGTATAGACTGGACCTGACTTCACGATGAGCTGCTTCTACTGACGATCCTCGGCAGCACCATGGAGTTTCTTTTGTTATTCACGTCTATTTCTTCCAGACAGTAGGACAGTTATATTATATCTTTTGTATATTCTGTTTGAATGCCCGTATGACTTGTGACACTAGTTCCTAGCACACATGTAGTAGTCATTATGGTTTGCGGGTTTGTATATATATATTGGATCACGCCTCTTCATGACTACTTTTGGTTAAATTGGTTTATTATTTTTCCAATTAATGTTTTGAACTTTAAAACTTGGCACGTGTTTGAATGTTTAATCAAAAATGGAAAAAATCCTTAGTAATCAGAGTGTGGGATTGCCTAACCCCGGTGTTGGGCGCCATCACGACCTGAGTTAGTATTTGGGTCGTGATAGCAAATTTCAAAGGAGTGGGTATTGGAGTTGTTTTGGTATCAGAGACAGGTCAACATTATCCGGTATCCGTGAAACTCAAATTTTTGTGTACCAACAATATGGCGAAATATGAGGCTAGCATCTTGGGGCTCAATGTGCAAGAGTTTATGAAGAGATTCACAAAAATAGAGTTCAAACATGTTCCGAGAATCCAGAATGAGTTTGCAGACGCATTGGCCACTCTGTCTTCCATGATGAAGCACCCGGACAAGAATTTCATCGACCCTATTCCAGTAAGGATCCATAATCAGCCAGATTATTGTGCCTATGTTGAAGAAGAAATGGATGGGAATCTGTGGTTCTATGATATAAAAGAATACTTGGCAAATGGAGAGTACCCGGAGCATGCGAATCATACTCAGAAACGCACACTCCAAAGATTGTCTAACCATTTCTTCCAAAGTGGAGGAATTACGTATAGAAGGACTCCAGATCTAGGATTATTACAGTGTGTCGATGCCAAAGAAGCTTCCAAACTGCTCGAAGAGATACATTCCGGAACCTGCGGACCACATATGAGTGGTTTTGTTTTAGCCAAGAAGATATTAAGAGTAGGATATTTTTGGATGACTATGGAGACAGACTGCATCAGATATGTTCAAAACTGTCATCAATGCCAAGTACATGCAGACATGATACGAGTGCCACCAAATGAACTTAATGCAACAAGTGCACCTTGGCCTTTCGCCGCTTGGGGAATGGATATCATCGGTCTGATCGAACCCGACACTTTAAATGGGCACAGGTTCATTTTAGGGGTCATAGACTACTTCACAAAATGGGTTGAGGGTGCATCTTACAAAGCTGTAACCAAGAAAGTCATCGCAGATTTTGTCAGGAATCGTATTGTTTGTCGATTCGGGGTGCCAGAATCCATCATCACGGACAACACCGCCAACCTCAATAGTGATTCAATGAAATCTATGTGTGAAACCTTCAAGATCAAGCATAATAATTCCACAGTTTACAGGCCTCAAATGAATTGAGTCGTGGAGGCTGTAAACAAGAACATCAAGAAAATATTGAGAAAGATGGTAGAGAACCACAATCAATGGCATGAGAAATTACCATTTGCCTTATTGGGGTATCGTACCACAGTCCGCACATCAACTGGGGAAACCCCCTACTTGATGGTCTACAGTACTGAAGTTGTCATTCCCGCAGAAGTCGAAATTCTTTCTTTAAGAATTATACAAGAAGTTGAACCCAGTAATGCAGAATGTATACGAAGTCGCTATGAACAATTGGATCTTATTGACGGGAAAAGAATGAATGAGGTATTCCATGGTCAACTTTACCAGAACACAATGACCAGAGCTTTTAACAAAAGGGTCAGACCTAAACAGTTCACACTAGGGCAGCTGGTGCTGAAACAGATCTTCCCGCATCAAGATGAAGCCAAAGGGAAATTCTCACCAAATTGGAAAGGTCCCTACAAGTTTCACAGAGTACTAACAGGAGGAGCGCTCATAATTGCATAAATGGACGGAGAAATTTCGCCAAAACCTATCAACTCTGACGCAGTCAAGAGATACTATATTTAGATTGTTTGTATTTCTTCATCTGATGTAACTGAACTACACTTGACATGATTCTTGTTTAAGAGGGGATACGTAGGCAGCTCTGTGGTCCGGTCAAAACTCAATAAAATCTTCATTTCTACCATGGTCAGAACTGGGACAGAATTTTGAGAAGGACCCTCAAAATTCCGGAGCAAGTCCAGCCAACTTCGTCATGTGCAGAACGGTCAATGAATCGCTTATTGAACTGGGGCAGAATTTTGAGAAGGACCCTCAAAATTCTAATGTAAGGAAGTCGCGATGTCTCAAAAAGTTTCACAGTCATTGGTTCATCTAACTTACTTGATATCGCGTACCACTATGTTTTTAAATAACTACATTCATCAAATTCATGCATATCTTCTCAAAAATTTTATTTTATAAACAGCCAGATGCTACCCAGGATAACTCGAATAGGATCTCGAAACTTGAGCAAAATCAAAGCAAGAAGGTGAAAGCACGAACCAACCTTCCCCGCAAAACTCACGATTTTTCTTTGGATGCAGGCACAATGAACACAACCAGGATATTCACAAATACGTACACGCGTCAAAATCACTATCTTCATAATGACAAAGTTGACAAACGCAAGCACATCTCCGGCTAAGAAATACTCTTCTATCACTCATTGCCTTTCTTTGCATGAGACTAAGCATTGTCTCCTCTTCTTGCATGAGGCTAAGCACTGCCTCCCTAATTGCATAAAGCTAATCATTGTCTTCTTTTGCATGAGACTAAGCATTTTATCCTCTTCTTGCATAAGGCTAAGCACTGCCTTCCCAATTGCATAAGGCTAAGCATTGCCTTCCCTTGCATGAGACTAAGAATTTTCTCCTCTTCCTGCATGAGGCTAAGCACTGCCTCCCTAACTACATAAATCTAAGCATTGCCTTCTCTTGCATGATACTAAGCACTGTCTCCCTTTTCTTGCATGAGGCTAAGCATTGCCTCCCCAATTGCATAAGGCTAAGCATTTCACTCCCTAGCATGAGACTAAGCATTGCCTCCTCTTATTGCACAAGGCTAAGCACTGCCTCTCTAATTGCATAAGGCTAAGCATTGCCTTCCCTTGCATGAGACTAAGGATTGTCCCCCTTTTCTTGCATGAGGCTAAGCAATGCCTTCCCTTGCATGAGACTAAGGATTGTCCCCTTTTTCTTGCATGAGGCTAAGCAATGCCTCCCCAATTGCATAAGGCTAAGCATTGCCTTCCCTTACATGAGACTAAGCATTGTCTCCTCTTCTTGCATGAGGCTAAGCACTGCCTCCCTAATTGCATAAGGCTAAGCATTGCCTTCCCTTACATGAGACTAAGCATTGTCTCCTCTTCTTGCATGAGGCTAAGCACTGCCTCCCTAATTGCATAAGGCTAAGCATTGCCTTCCCTTGCATGAGACTAAGCACTGTCTCCCTTTTCTTGCATGAGGCTAAGCATTGCCTCCCTAATTGCATAATGCTAAGCTCTGCCTTTCCTTGCATGAGACTAAGCATTGTCTCCTAATTGCATAAGACTAAGCATTGTCTCCTTTCCCTTGCATGAGGATAAGCATTGCCTCCCTAATTTCATAAGGCTAAGAATCGCCTTATCCTTGCATAATACCAAATCCTACCTCTGTTATGCTACTTAAAACCTAGCACTATTTTCTAACTTCCCATGGCCAAGCTATACCCTAGTCTTACACAAGACTAAGCTATGTCTTGTTTCGCTTCGCATATGACCAAGCATCATGTCTTTGCATCTCATGGACTGAAACATCACCATTTTGAGCAAAGGCGTCATAGTCTGAAGGTATCATCCGCATAGCCGGAAGACACTATACCATGGCCTGAGGATCTCTCATATTTCATATCATTATTCAAAAGCGTCATGGTTCAGAGGCACCATTCTCATGGACCGAGAACATCATTTCATAGCCTGCGAATTCTTCATCACGCAATTCTAGCCCAGGACATCATGGTCTAAGGACATCATCCTCATCGTCCAAAGACAACTTTCATGGTCCAAAGGGAATTTGCATCATGTTTAAATTCTCGCAATAATACCATGTATACTTGCATGCATTGTGTTTAAGTTTTGCAGGTAATCCAAGAGGTAACCATTTTTCTAACGGGAGCAATATTCGCTCCGGTTTTCGTCCAATACTCACATCTTGCAATTCTATCAAATGCGGTCGATCACCAATAGTTACCCACCTTTACTTGATAATTGTCCAGATACCCATTTTGAAACACATCCATAACTTTTCTGATTCACATTCACGATTTCGTATAAACTCATTTGATATTGTCCTACCTAAAAGAGTCCTTTCCGAAGCATACGAACATTCCTATAATAACTCCACCGGTTCAGTTCACCGATGGATACAGAACTACACGCAACCTGATTTACGTAACGCCAGGGATATGTAGGAAACTCAGGAACCTGGGTTCAACCTCCATTTTTTAAATCACCCCATTCGGTCAAAATGGGTCATCATTTCTTTACCCGACAACTCTTTCATCATTTCCGGGTAAAGAGGGGCAGCTGTTGATACCCAATTTTTCCCTCATATTTTTAAAATGCATATATACTTTCAAAATAGCATATTTGCATCATCATTTAGTTTAGAAACCTATACAAGCATTTTTCTATAATTTTTAAAAGCTCTAAATTAATTTCTTTCTACATTTTTATTATATAAATATCTAATAATTATACTTTAAATTATTTTGTGATGACTTAATCATCCAAACTTATTTTCTACACCAACATGTAGGTTTTATAATATTTTACTTCATTTTTCTATAATTGCATTAGAATTTTTAGGCTAATTGCACATTTCTTGCAATAATAGCCTATATTCATGTATAATTACATTATTTGTGCCAAAATAACTTTTTATATTTTTATAATGTTAAGTTATTATCTTTAATAATTTTAGTAAAAAAATAATATTTTTTATATTTTATTAATTACTTTTATAAATTATTTTTATTAATATTGGTTATTTAAACAACAACCCAATTTTAAAACCAATTTCGGACCAAATGAATGGCCAAAATACTCAAATACCTAGACCAATTACCCCATTCCAAAGCCAAACGACCCATGTCTAATACTCGTTCGCGACCCGATTCTAAACGACACGCCCGTCTAATTTTTTATCTAAGCCGTTGATCTCTCAAGATCAACGACCATCATATACTTCCCCCTTATAAATTAACCTAACCCAGAAACCCTACCCCATTTCCTAAAGATCGCCGCCCCTATTCTCTCTTTCACTCCTCTCTTCTTCACCAAACCCTAGTCGCCTCCCCCTAAATCCCTCTCCTAATCCCACTGACAATGGGATTCGATTACCATGCTCTTGCCATATTTGACCCCTTGTGGTACTGATTGTTCATTTGTGGTGTTACCTAAGTGCTTGCCTAAACATGGAAAGCCATATCTTCCAAAATCGAACAAAAAGGGGTTCGAATCTTTAATTTCAAGCATTATTTCGTCTATATACGTTCAATACTTCTGTGTGAGTTCAATTTTATTTTGATTCTGCTGATTTACACTTTCCCTAAAAAACTAGGGTTTACAGATTTTCTCTCTTAAATTGATTTCAAATCAATTTGCATGTTTCTTTCCTTATTTGTTGCTTAAATTACTCTGTTTCCTTATATGTTTGCTCGATTTTGACTGCTATATAAACCCATCCCCCTTACCCTTTTGGACAGACTTTTTTTAATCTCTGAAATTTCCACTAAAAACTAAAGATCTTCACTATGTTGTTCGTTTATTCTCTTGTCCTATTTTGGCTCTTGGCTGGCTGAAAGCCAAGGCCACCGAAATTCCTATTTTCTCGACCTTCCTTGGGTGCAAGCATTGCCCTGGGTTCCTTGAATCCCTTTGGAACTTGACTCATCTAGGGTTCTGGGTTATACTGCTTTGTGGATGTTCAAAGTGATTTTGTTCTTTTCTTGTTTGTCAACTTGTCAATTAGTAACTGGTGAGTTCTTAACCTTTGCAATGTTTATTCTCTTGCTTTATGGTTCAAAGGCACCATTTTCATGGCCCGACAACATCATTTCATGGCCTACGAATCCCTTATAACGCAATTCGTGGCCCAGGACGTCATGGTCTAAGGACACCTCCTCATCGTCCAAAGACAACTTTCATCGTCCAAAGGGAATTTGTATCATGTTTAAGTTCTCGCAACAATGTCATATATACTTGCATGCATCATGTTTAAGTTTTGTAGGTAATTCAGGAGGTAACCGTTATCTTAACGGGAGCAACCTCGCTCCAGTTTCTGTTCAATGCTCACATCCTGCAATTATTTCCAACACAGTCAACCACCATCAGTTACCCATTTTTACTTGATAACTATCCAGCTACCCGTTTGAGATACATCTGTAATGTTTCAGACTCACATTCACGATTTCGTATAAACTCATTTGATATCTTCCTACCTAAAAGAGCCATTTCTGAAGCATACGACCATCTCTATAACAACTCTATCGGTTCAGTTCACCGTTGGATCCAGAACTACACATGACCTGATTCCCGTAACACCAAGGATATGTAGGTAACTCAGGAGCCAGGGTTCGGCCTCCATTTCAAATCACTCCATTCAGTCAAAATCGATCATCTTTCTTTACCCGACAATTCTTTCATCAATCCCGGGTAAAGAGGGGCAGCTGTTGATATCTAATTTTTCCCTCATATTTTTAAAATGCATATATACTTTCAAAATAGCATTTGCATCATCATTTAGTTTACAAACCTATACAATCATCTTCTATAGTTTTCCATAGTTTTTAGAGCTTCAAATCAATTTTCTTGCATTTTAATTATATAAAATTTATTAATTATCCCTTTAAATTATTTTGTGATGACTTATTTACTTAAATTATTATTTTACACCTATAATATATTTTTCAATATTTTATTTCATTTTCATATATTTATTTTTAAGCTATTTATCTAATTTTGCAATAATAGCCTATTCATATATAACTGATTTTATCTGTACTATTAGTGTCAAAATAGCCTCCTATATTTTGTTAATCATTTTAGTTCATAAATAATATTTTTATTTATTTATTAAGAATTTTTATAAATTGTTTTGATAATTTTTGGGTAATTAAAAAACAAGCCCAATTTTAAACCAATTTTTGGACCAGGATCAGCCCAACACCTTAGCCCAGAACCTCAGCCCAAAGCCAAATGACCCATATCTAATACCCGACCAGTAACCCATTTTACACAGCCCACTGAGCTCCCCTTTCTCATCTTGACCGTTGATCTTAAGAGATCAACGACCCCTAATGAACTAACCCCTTTTAATTTAACCCTAACCCTATTTCCTAAAGACCGTCGCCCCTATTCTCTATGTCACTCCTCTCTTCTTCACTAAACCTTAGCCGCCTCCCATAAATCCCTCTCCTAATCCCACTAATAATGGGATTCGATTAGCATTATATTTCCATATTTGAATTCTTTTGGTACTGGTTTTCCGTTTGTGGTGTTACCTAGGTGCTTGACTAAACATGGCAAGCAATATCTTCTGAAATCAAACTAGAGTGGTTCGAATCTTCAATTTTGAGCACTAGTTCCTCTATATACATTCAATATTAAATTGTGTGAGTTCGATTTTGTTTGGAGTCTGCTGATTTACACATTCCGTAAAAAACTAGGGTTTACAGATTTTTTGTCTTAAATTGATTACAAATCGATTTGCATGTTTCTTTTCCTTGTTTGTTGCTTAAAATTATTTTGTTTCCTTATATGTTTGCTCGATTTTGAGTGTTATATAAACCCCTCCCCTATTCCCTTTTTGGACAGACTTTTAATCACTAAATTTCCACTAAAAATCTAAAGATCTTCACTCTGTTGTTCGCTTATTCCCTTTTTCTACTTGGCTCCAGGCCGACTGAAAGCCAAGGCCACCAGAATTCCTAATTTTTTCGACCTTCCTTGGGTGTGAGCACTGCCCTGGGTTCCTTGAAGCCCCTAGGAACTTGACGCATCTAAGGTCCTGGGTTATACTGCTTTGTTGATGTTCAAAGTGATTTTGTTGTTTTCTTGTTTGTCTACTTGTCAATCGGTAACTGGTGAATTCTTTAGCCTTTGCAATGTTCATTCTCTTATGTTCCTGATTAGTGTATTCATGCCTCTGAAATTGCATAACCTAATGTGTTTCTAGACTATCTTTACATGTAACTCTGCTTATAATATGAACCTCTCTAGCATTGCTCATGCCTAAACTTCCATTTCTGAGATGTGTTTTTGTGTAACTTGAACAACTTAGACTGTTTGAAGTTCGTTCAGCTTGATGTATTGATACTTTGAGTGTTACATTGGCTATATGGCCTCATTTTGTTTCTTGCCTTGTCTTGGATTCCTGTAATGATTGATTTGTATCTATAATATGTCCTAACCTATGTTAAGACCCTCATTCTATCTATGATTATCTCTTATGATAATTTTATCACTTAGTATGTCCTTACCCTGCCCAATTATGTACTCCCTAGCAACTGGTTGGAACCTTTTAGAATAGTTTCTTAACTTGTAGTTCCCTATAACATTTGATTATGTTCTGCCTTATTGGGTATGAGTTGCACTGTTTAACCCCTGGTGTTTAGCATGATTTGTCCCTTAGGTTTGAACCTGTTAAGTTAATGCTCTATTGTTTGTCTTATTTGGCATAATGCCTTTGCTTATTAATATTGTAATATGAGAGGCCATATCCCCCTTGATTTCTTA
The DNA here is from genome assembly GCA_005239505.1 of Nicotiana paniculata. Taxonomy (NCBI): domain Eukaryota; kingdom Viridiplantae; phylum Streptophyta; class Magnoliopsida; order Solanales; family Solanaceae; genus Nicotiana; species Nicotiana paniculata. The sequence goes on from ML318593.1 coordinate 9,482, forward strand.
CAAATGTTCCTTGCCTCAATGTGCTAAGTGTGGACTTATGATATTAACCTGTATCTTGAGTTTGTTTACCCTCTGTGTTGATATGTTCATTGTGTGATCACCTTTGCAATGCTTGTTTCTAAAAATCCAAATGCACTTCTTCAAACTCTGCAATTTGACTGCTATTTTCACTCTCATTGGCTACTTACCATATTTTGAACCTATAATTCTTGGTCGGATGAAAGCAAAGGCAACTAAATCTTTCTCTATTAACCTCCATAGTGTGAGCACTACTCGGGGTTCATTTTGAGACCCTTGTGAACTCTGACACACTAGGGCCTGAGGTTCTTTGGTCATTTTCCTTAATACTCAGTTCTGTCCCCCTTTCTGCCTATTGAATGTGCAAATTGACTTGTGTAAGTGAATGTTTTCTGGATCCTTTGATCAAACCATGGCCGTTGGTTTTAGTTCAAGTTCTCCTATGGTTTCTGGGCTATGTTAAGATTTGTATGTGCTAAATGGTGGAGAAAGAGCTTAGTTGAAGGCCTGGCAGTGCTGGGTATCTTTTGGGCCTATTTTGGGCCTGTTGTTTTTACTTGTACTACTTTGTAATTTATTCATTATTGGGTCTGTAATAATTCTATAATAACAATTGGGGTGATAGTGAAATTTGGAAGTGGATATCTCCTAATACTTGCATGAAAAGGGTAGAAAGCATGTTTATAGGATTTGTATGATCTATCTGCTATCCGACATGTTATATGTGAATCTCTTTGTGCACTATTAGAAATCATGTCATTAGGGAATCACATACTCACATAATTAGTATGTTGTCAATGCATAAGTGTTCTATATGTCCTTGTGTCTATTGCTATGTGTTGCTAGACAGCATGCCTATAGGAAATAAATTGCTAATGACTGCTCTTTAATCTGCACCATGCTCAATAGAGATCATGCCCATAGGATTTTAACTAATTAATTCGCTATTGCAATTTCATCGTCCATCTAGAAATCATGCCTATAGGAGCTAAATGTATAAAATCAATTCCAATTGTCAATTTTCTAGAAAGCATACCTACAGGAGCTAAATGTATAAAACCAGTTCCAGTTGCCAAGCTTTAGAAATCATGCATATATGACATTACTACTCGCTTTTCAAACGCTGTTTTATTGTTCATCCACGCGATTATTAGGAAGCGTAATAATTTTGAGCACTTAAGTTTCATTGTTCCTTGTTGTATAAATCACTTAGAGATCATGCCTATAGATTTGTCAACTGGTAATCTGTAATAAACGGCTTAGCAGCGTATGGCACTTACCAAGTGGTAATTTAGAAATTCTAGGTCTAAAAATGGCTTGCGCATCTGAATCAGATCATCTAGAAACCATGCCTATAGAGTTTAACAACTCCATCCCCTCAATTCTGAAACTACCTAATGTAAAAAAAAATCGGTTTGCGTGCATTTGTTTACCTAATTTCGGAGGCTAATGTGATCCTTTAATTGGATTTAATTGCAACCTTATTTGTTTTGAATTGTCGCCTAGTTTTAACATTTTTGAGCAGCCTAAGCCAAGTCTAGAACCACCCCAAAATACAGGTCCAAACGCCTCTAGACCACAGGTATGGGACGGGTAGTGCATGCATAAGTCACGATTTAGAATCAACTAGTGCGCTTTAGGTAATAATTTAAAGATAATAATCAGGTAGTAGGAGATGATAGTATATGCCCACTGAATAATACGAGTAACACCCTATCTCGAGGGAGTTACGAAGTATTATTTATGTTGCACGGGATGATCCTTTAGGCTAAAAAACTTAGGACCCCCCATCTTATCCCTATTTATCTTGAATCAGGTGTTTGTATTTTATTCAAAGTATTTTGATAATAAAACTTCCCAAACTTTTGTTTTCTCTGTCTTAATTTATCTGACTAATTCATATAATTCAAGTTCGTCCAGGACCCATAGTTGTAGACCTCGAAGAGTGCCTAACACCTTCTCTTCAAGGTAATTTCGAGCCCTTACCCGATCTTTGGTGATGCAAACTAGTCAAACCTGAGTCATATGCAAATAGGTGTCCTAACGCACCTTAAAACCGTTAGGTGGCGACTCTCCTCTTTTAATACCTCCTTAAAAGATTTGTCATGTGTCGAAACCCGATTTTGCGAGAAAAAAGGGCACGACTTATATATAATTAGTCTTTTACTTTATTCAAAGTGCTCAAATCGCAATTTTGGGAGAGATTAACGATCAAGATTAAGCTTTTTTTTTCTTACCTATTATTTCCTTTATTTTTTCTATACTTTGAATTATCAAGAAAGTGAAGTAATTTTGGTTATCCGTAACCCAATTGTTTCCTAATATTAGCTTTGACCGAGAAATCGATTTTTCAGTTAAACAAATTGGTTCCGTTATCGGGAATCTGATAATCTGTTCACTTTCAAAATCTCATTTTTAGAAACAAAACATGTCTACTGCTAACGAGAATAACTGGCTGAATCAACAAGGTGGAACTCCACCATATCACACACCCACAACTACTCCTCACCATTCACGATAAAGTTCACCTAAAAGGTCTGCTTCACGTACTGATGGGCAACAGGGAGGTGACCAAACCGTCGAGCATGATGTTTTGAAGCAGTTGATTGCACAACACGTGAACAAAGCACTATGAGCTTTTGCTAGTGGATTGCGCAACGGAACATAGTGGAAAATCCACGTTCAGAACTTGATAATCTGGAAGTGCAGAAATCCAAAACGAATCCCGCGATGGAGGATCAGGTACACCGAATAATTTCAATTTACAAAGTTTAGTACTAACTTTGCAGAAACATCTGAAGGAGAAAAATTAGCGTATAGAATAAAAACCTGGCGTGCCTCCTGTAATCAAGGGTGTGGGTATTGACAAATATTCACAATAACCCCGGAAGCCAAGTGCAACACCTATGCCAATTCCCTAAAAGTTTTAAATGCATGATATCCCTAAGTATGACGAGACATATGACCCATGGGATCACATTACTGCGTTCACCACAGGTGTAAAAGGCAATGATTTAACCAAGCATGAGATTGAATCAGTCTTAGTCAAGAAGTTTGGCAAAACTCTCACGAAAGTGGCGTTAACACGGTATTCGCTCTTACCTACAAACTCTATTGATTCTTTTGATAAGCTTGAAGATTCTTTTATAAAAGTACATTTGGGGGCTTGAAAATTAAAAAAAAGGATGGAGGATATCTTCAAAGTTAAACAGGGAAGTACAGAAATGCTCAGAGAGTTTGTAGATTGATTCCAATTGGAGAGAATGATCCTGTCACGAGTACCTAATAATTGGGTGGCTATGGTATTCGCAAGCAATTTGAATGAGAAAAGTTCAGAAGCCACGAAAAGGTTGAAAGAAATTTTGCGGGATATTCGTGCAACTACTTGGAATGATGTGTACAATCGATACAACATAAATCTGCTGATAGAGGAAAATACGGTTAGTCAGCCAAGGGCATATGAAATGACAGGATCCATACGCTCGGAATCATAGAGAAGGTCTGGTAAGAACAGGTATGAGCTTTACATGGGACCTACGGGGCGAGATTCCCGCCCTATATAAGAGAATGCACATTTTGATTCAAGAACAAGGTAGAAGCAGACTAGTTCTTCTTCCCGATTCAAAAAGGAACGACACACCTAAAGCAGCGATTCCAACACTCAAGCAAGAATAGGAGATAATAGTTTTAATGTCAACACTTTTGAACTAGTGGATGTTCTAAGAGGAATGTGAGACAAGGTACGATGGCAAAAGGAGATGAGATCGGATCCAAACAAAAGGAACCTTGAGTTCTAGTGCGAGTTTCACAATGATCATGGCCATAGAACAACAGATTGCAGGCTCTTGCAAGGGGAAGTTGAATATCTACTCAAGCAAGGGTATCTCACTGATCTGTTCAGTGAGAAAGGAAAACAGTCATACATGAAAAATAGGCAAGAACCACCAAAGCCTTTATCTCCAAAGAAAACGGTAAATGTCATAACCGGGGCAGAGGAAGTTAATGGTGTAACGTACACGACTGCGAAAAAGACATCAAAGGTCAACGTCACTCATGGGAAACGAGTTCGCTAGGTTTTGTAAAGAGATATGATCGTGTTTGATGACGAATACACAGATGGATTGATGATTCCTCACAACGATGCACTGGTAATATCTTTACTTGTACATGATACTAACGTTAAAAGAGTTTTGATTGACCCAGGTAGCTCAGTTAATATCATTTTACCGAGAGTGGTAAATGAAATGCAAGCAACATGATAAAACCATCCCAAAAGAGCGATCATTATATGGATTCAAGCGTCGTTACAAAAGGGGAAGTTGTATTGGCTACATACGCAGAAGGTGTCAACAAAGACACAAAGTTCTAGGTAATAGACGTGGACATGGCCTATAATATAATCTTGGGTAGGCCATGGATTCATGATATGGATGTTGTCCCGTCCACGTTGCATCAAGTCATCAAATTCCCATCACACCGGGGGATCCGACAAATACGAGGATATCAACAAGCATCACGAAATATTAATTCAACACGGATTACAAACACAACAGCCAGCGATGTAGATGAGAAATAGCAATTAAAGAATTCAGTTGGGGACACTTCTATTCATACCTCGACTGAAAGCCGACAATGTCAAATTGATGTGGGATCAAGACCTGATATGATTCAAGAACAAGAGGAAAACAAGAACATCAAAAAAGCCATAGAAGAGCTCGAACCCGTAATATTATTTTTCCACTGGCCAGACAGAAAAGTTTACATCGGAGCAAACTTGAGCCCCGAGATGAAAGGTAAGTTAATTGAATTTTTACGTGCTAACACAGACTGCTTTACTTGTTCGCATTCATATATAACAGATATACCACAGGAGGTGATGAGACAGAAGCTGAATGAGGATCTGTTACATCTACCTGTCAGACAGAAGAAAAGGAAGCAAGAGGCATTTAAATAAGTGATCCAGGATGAGGTACAAGAACTTCTGAAAATTGGTTCAATACGAGAGGTAAGGTACCTTGAGTGACTTTGCTAATACTGTTGTGGTTCCAAAAAAGAATGGAAAGTGACGAGTTTGTGTAGATTATATCGATTTGAATAAGGCTTGTCCTAAAGATTCATTTCATTTATCACACATAAACCAGTTAATTGATTCTACCACAAGTCATGAGCTTTTAAGTTTTTTAGATGCTTATTTTGGTTATAATCAGATAAAAATGGATCCTTTATATGAGAAAAAACCTCATTTATCACAGACAGAGTAACTTATGGCTTTATAGTCATGCCATTTGGATTGAAAAATACTGGAGCAACGTATCAAAGATTGGTGACCAAAATATTTCAAGAACACTTGGAAAAAACTATGGAGGTCTACATAGATGATATTTTGGTCAAGTCAACACAGGCAGGAGACCATTTTCAACATCTAGCTGAAACCTTTAAAAATTTTCGCAAATACAACATGAAGTTGAACCCGAAAAAGTGATCTTTGGCACGGCTTCAGGCAAATATTTGGGCTTTCTTATTTCTAACATAGGTATTGAAGTAAATCCCGTATAGATCAAAGTTATTGAAAGCCTGATGTACTCACGAGCAAGAAAGAAGTACTGAGATTAACAGGTAAGGTAGTGGCTCTAGGAATGTTTATATCCAAGTCATCAGAAAAATGCTTTAAGTTCTTTTCAGTATTGAAAAAGCAAAATTAGTTTGAACGGATTGACGAATGTCAACAAGCTTTGAAGGACTTAAAGACGTATATCTCAAAGCCGCCCCTTGATAAGTGCGGATTTTGACTTATTAGCGCCATTTATTTTTTGTTCCAGTCTAAAAGCATTGAATTATGTTCCCAAAACTAATGAAATTATGCAAAATTGCAGGAACGCTTGAAGTTGGTCTTCCGAGATGAAACTCGACTCAAAAAGGAGTAGTCCGAAGAACAAGGCAGTAAAGGTCACGGAAGCACAAATGTTCAGTCCCTAGAAGGAATTCTGCGGCCGCAGAAGAAATTGCGGACCGTAGAATTCCATTTATGGCCGCAAACAAAGAAGGAAAATGTAGCAGACATTTGCACAAATTGCGGACCGCACATGAATTGTGCGGCCGCAAAGATGGGCTAAGAGTCGAAGATCAGAGCGTATGAAAACAGACCAAGTCCAGAGCCTCAGTGAATTGCGCACCGCACAAGAATTGTGCCGCTGGAAAAAGAGTGCCTTGCAGCCGCAGTCCTAAATCTGCGGACCGCAGAAGAGTTGCCTTGCGGTCGTAGTCCAGAAATGTGTAGCCGCAGAAGAATGTCTCGCGGCCACAGTTCAGAATTGTGCGGCCGTAGAACTACAGCTCTTGCCAGATGAAGAAATCTGCGGACCGAATATGAAATTTTACGACCTCAGAACCTCCCAAGGGGCAATTTTGTTTGAGATTTTTAACCTTGTATAAATAGACGAGTTTCACAAAATTAGGCCAAGTTTGAACCTCTGAAGTTGTAATAGCCATTTTTCTTTGCCATTTTAGGAAGTTTACTTTGTTTTGGGTTATTTTACAATAGATTTAATCATTTTAAGCTTTCATTATGAGTTTAGTTAGTCTTTTTTTCTCTATTTTCTTCAAACCCAATTACGAGTAGCTCGAGTTCTACTAAGGTTGTGATCCAACCCTAGTTTATAAACCTTATGGGTATCTAATTTAGAGCTTGTTTTTGATTGGGTGTTTATTATTTAGCTTAGTTCATGCTTAAATATTGGAATTAATGGTTGCAAACATTAGTTCATTCCTATTTGACTTAGTCTATGCTTGAGAAAGAGAGAATTAGTCTAGGATAACTTAGCTAACAAAGAATTAGGTCAATCAAGAGATTGATTAACCCAATTAAAGGGTTCAACCTAGATAGTAATAACCCGACTTTAGCTTTTATCAACTGTTTTGAATGATACCCATTTGGTTTTGAGAAAGTCAAAGTGGACAAAACCACTCTCTGGCCGAGAGGTATTGAATGAGTAATTTAGAGTGTATAGCTATAATATACCCCAATCAACAGAACAAGCATTAAAGTCTTTATGCCTTTGCTTCTGTTTCTTTTCTTGTTTGTTAAGACGGAAAATAAATTAACGATGGAGCTTAGCAATCTCATGAAGATCAAACTTCATAAATATAACATAAATATGAATGAGGAAATTAAATAGCAACCCATGAAACACATAGAGTAATGCCATTTCAATATCTAGAAAAGAAAAAAGAAAGACATTTTCCAATTTCCTCGCCTAGCACTGGATCAACAAATGCTGCCATTGGAGATTGAAATTGACTCAGTGGAGGTCCTTTCACTAAAAGAAAATAATTTTCCAATTTATAACTCTATTTTACGACCATAGATTGTTAATGCAACATCTCTTGGCCAAAGAAGGATCAAAGTTGGCCAAAGCAAATATAAAACTCCAGTTTGTAGCACCACCTTGCTTCATCCACTGATACAAATTTGGCAAAACCAGATCAAGAAAAATCGACCAACTTTGATCGGCCAATCAATTAAAATAAAAAAGAATTAATATTTAAAAAATGACCAAAATTTGTCAGCTAATTCGGCCGGTCATTTTAAAAAACTAACTAACTTTGGTCGGTAATTTTATTTTTTTAATAAAACCGACCAACTGTAGTCGGGTATTTTCGTGTGAAAATACAATTAAAGAGTATAAATCAAATAAAAGACAATCTTAAAACAAAATGCACCAATAGTCTAGTGGTAGAATAGTATTCTGCTACAGTATAGACCCCGGTTCGATTCCCAGATGGTGAATTTTTTTATTACATAATTAAAATACCGACTAACTTTCGTCGATTTTTTTTGTAATATTTTTTTTTAATTTAGTTAACCTACCAATTTTGGTCGGTATTCCTTTCTGAGCGTTAAAATACCGTCCATACATAAATGGTCGTATTTTGATCGATAATTGGCCATAATCGACCAACTTTGATCGGTTTTAGCGAATTTCTAGTAGTGATGAATGCAGGTATCCTAGCAGATAAGTAGAGGTCTTTTTCTGTAAAAAAAAAAAGGTTATCCGAATATGTCCGTAATAATAGGAAACCTATGTGCTCAAATTATGTCATGCTATGTTGCAAATAACTAATATTCTAGTTGTAGGAATGATGGTCCCGATAAGACATCTAATTTACGTAATGGTACTACTTATTAATTTAATAAAATCTCCTATTTACCAACCAAAAAAACAAAGTGACTCCTCAATCAAATAAAGGAACAATTAAGAGAAACAATTTCATGCAATCATTTTGGTGTCTTAACGTACTATAATAAATAAAATGCCGCACATCAATTTTGTCAATAACATTTAATTAACATTTCAGAGGAAAACAATGCAAAAATTACTAATTAATTTTTTGTATATTGGTACAAATATTTTATACTTTCGTATTCTTGGTGGATCCTAATTTGCAATTCAGATCTTAATTGCTTAATTATGAAAAAGATGTTGATTAGTTCATTAATCATTTGATATGGACATAGGGTATGTTGATAGGAACATTCCATCTTTTTGAAAGAATATAACGTTTGGATTATTTTTGTCCTGACACCTCCATATTGTTGCTGTACCTCAAAGTCTTGTCCCTTTCAGTTTCATAAATAATGAGTGATAAAATTTATTTATACAATTAATTTTTAGGATACCCATCCTCGGTTTTTCATATCATTCAGAGTTTTTGAAATATTTGAAAATTCTTAAAAAGAAAGTTACTTTTTCTACAAAAACTTCTGACAATTTTTTTTTTCAAAAACTGAATAAAAGAGTTTTCAAAATTCTTTATGCAAGGACTCAAACAACACTTTTCCCGTTGACTCAAACAAACACATATATAGCAGCAACAATTTCAGTAGAAAATATCACGTACTATGCTCTAACAACCTTAAGGTAAGACTAAACAGGGCGTATTGCATTAATAGAACGACTTGTATGCTTAATCTTAAGCTTTTCTTAAAAAATTTAGTCAATTAGTCATCACAATATTATATGATAGATAATTTTCAAGAGAAGTGTTTAGTCCAAGTTAATAAAGGAATTTTATTTTATTTTATTTTATTTTATTTTATTTTATAACGGTACTATAACTTTTTGGGGATCACTATCATTGCAGAATAAACTAAATTTTGTCTTACTGTATTATGGATTGACTCGTCTGCATCAACTGACATAACATTAGCGACTCCAATATTATTATAGAACCCTTTTGGATTTTAAAGAAAAAACAGATCTATATAATCCAAAGAAAGAATAGACGTCAAGAAAAGTAAATTAAAAGAGAAACGAAATACTGTCACGTACACACACTAATTAATCGAAGTTGGATTGATAATTAAATAAACAATTACGTTTTGCGATATCGTTTGCTTTTCATGCGATGCATCATTATGGTACAAAAATTACATTACACAAAATTAAAGCACTTAAAAAAAGAAGAAAAATGGAAGGGTACAGCTTGTTACATCGGATTGTGCGTAGCTTTAAGCATCATACTCCCAAAATTGCGATTTTTTTCATTATAAAGGACGTCCTTTCGGGGACATCCGATAATTAAAAGAAGAAGAAAAAAAACCAAATGGGATGATGTTGTTGAATTTATCTAATCATTGAATTATTTAATCATTCAATTAATGTATATAAAACAGTATAATATCTTATCGCGAAATGCTAAATCGGGCAAAATACGCAAAATAATATATATGACTATTGTTCTAATAAGCAAAATGGCGTGTGGGGAATAAATGAAGAACCTAATCTCCCTTTTCGTAGTTCTTACACTTATTTCACCTTTTGCTCATTATTCCAGAACAGTGATATTCAAAAAGGAACTTTAAAAATACTTTAGCTCTCATTTGGCCATAGAATTTGGGAGTATTTTTTTCACATATATATTTGTTTATAGTTTTTAATCAATATTGTACAAATTTTGAAAATAAAATCTTCAAATCTCAAAGACAACTCTAGAGTAGCTTTTGAAGTTTTTAAAATTTCTATTCACAAAACTTCAAATTCTTTTCAAGTAAAATGCATGTCCAAACACAATTTCAACTTTCAAAAACTATTTTTTCATATCATCTTCAAAAACTCATTTTTTTCAAATTTCGACCAAATTTATGTTCAAACTTTAACAACCCAGCCCGCTAGTGATATTGTCCGCTCTGGACCTAGGCCCTCATGGGTTTAAAAGGCGTCAGTAGGGTTTAATACTTGTTAACTTATATACCCAGCATCTTTCTTGTGTTTTGCCGATGTGGGACTCTATCTAAAGTCTGGGGTGTTACATACTTCCCCCACTTAGGGACTCAGCGCCCTTTGTTACATACAACCCCACCTATGGACTCAGCGTCATCGCTGACATTTGCCCTACCGCATCGGATTCTTATAGACTCAGTACTAAGGTTTGCCCCGCCTAACCGGAATTCGCCTAAATTCAGTTAAACTCTGACCCACCATCGACAAGGCTAGCACAAGAGTGGCTCTGATACCATCTGTAACAGCCCAACCCGCTAGTGATATTGTCCTCTCTGGGCCTAGGCCCTCACGGGTTTAAAACATGTCACTAGGGTCTAAGGTTTGTTAACTTATATGCCCTATATCACTCTTGTGTTTTACCAATATGAGACTCTATCTAAAGTCTGGCCTGTTGCATATCATCTGTTACACCACAACCCGCTAGTGATATTGTCCACTTTGGGCTTAGGCCCCTCACAAGTTTAAAACGCGTGTTGGCCTGAGTAGTTTTGGTTTTGATGATTGACAAAGGAACACATGCATAAACCATGTCCATGGACAGTGTACACATGCACAGTCAGATTCAAGCAAAAGGCAGACGTGCAAGGGATAAGTATAAATGGTTATATATGATATTCCCTGGACGAAAAGGTTGCATAATTAATAAGGAGCAAGACTACTCACTTGAAGAGTACTCTATCCTAGATAATAAAAGAGTTAGAGATTGAAGTTAACTAGAACACCACCATGGAAGAGTAAGGCGGTAGAACTCTAGTTAATCCTTATTCTACTAACTAAATATATTCAGTTGTGTTCTCTTTTACAAGTGACACACAAATGCTGAAGTTAAGCAGGAATTGTGAGCAAAATAGCTAGGCATTTTGCAAGCAATTCCTATATATTTCAAGTGTACAAACTTGAAACTACATGAACCAGATACAAGAACCAGCTCCAACTGTCTGCCTTTTTACTCTAATTCAATTGTAGTAGGGGTTTTGAGTTGTATCTTTCGGCTTTCTTAGAAGCAAATTGTACTAGGTATTTGAGTTATGTTATTCAAGTTAGAGTTAACTTGAAGTAGCCGCAACAACTTGTGGCTGGTTTCTACAAGGGTTAGAGTTAATTTTTAGGTTTGCAAGAGGTTGTAAACTCGAGTTGTATCTTTCAAGGTAGAGTTAAACTTGAAGTAGTCGCAACAGTCTGTGGCTGGTTGCTACAAGGGTTAGAGTTAATCCTTAGGGTTGCAAGAGGTTGTGAACTTTGTTGTTGGCTCAGAGTTGTAGTGAAATGTTTGGAGAAAATCCTACTGGGTAGTAGGTCTTGGTTGTGAGCCGGTGTTTTTCACGTAAAAAATCTTGTGTTCTTTACCTTTTGCATTATTTATTCCTCAACTGTAGTGTAAGGTATTCATAGAAGAACCAGGTCCTTCGATAATCTAGTGCATGCGAAAATTGGGTACCACACAAATCATCCCCTATCTTTTGTGGTATTGAAGAATAAGACATCTATTGGTATCAAAGCGGGTTATCCTTGAGAGGCTAACACCTTAGGAAAAGGTCAAGATGAGTGCACCATATGAAATAGGGAAGGGCAATCCACCACTAGGCCACCACTATGCAATGATCACTACTACTCTTTGTGAAAGTAAAGGAGAAAAGATCACTTGCAGATGACTGATAGATGCTTCAAATGTCATAAAAAGAACTACATGATCAAGAACTGTCATATGTGAAAAATTGAGTGGAAAAAGGAGAGATCTAAAAGAAATAGAAAGAATGAACATTTTCATGAAAATAAGAACTATAACAAAGGGCCATCCAAAGCAATGATTGCTGCTTGGAAAGACAATTCAAATGAGTACATTGATGATGATGATGATGATGATGATGATGAACGAGCTCTTATAGTAATTCGAGGATCTGAAGATGAACATGGTAAGGAATCTGAGATAAGTTTTCTGGATCTTAAGGATGAAATTTAATTTCTTTCTTAAAATAGACTATCAGAGTTGTTGCTAACTTAAATTGATGAACCTAAGAATATAAGTTGTGAAAATAACACTTGTCAAACGAGTGTAACTTTTTAAAAGCAGAATGCAAAAACATGGAAATAATCGCTTGTATTATTTTGAAGAACCAAGTTTCATGCACTTGATATAGCTATCTTAGAACTTAGATCTGATACTATAAAGTTAAAGTGGACAGGAAAAGAGATAGCTAGTGATAAACAACTCAACCTAGAAGTTGAATTAAGGAAGGTCAAAGTCGAGCTATACAAAAAGGAAGAATATGCAAGAGTTTTGAAAGGGTATTTGACAAAGGTCAAACATGAGCTTGATAGATCATGTATATGGAACAGGTCCTCCGATGCACTTTCATGGATCCATGAACACCATAGTTGCAACAGAAAGATACTTGTCTTTTGGAACTTTGCACCAAAATAGGATCCAAAACATAAGTACCTAACACTCCCTGAGAATAAGATTTATACTCACTATGGTAACACTGGACACTATAGGAGTGAATGTGTAGAAAAAGATAAAGCAAGTATCAAAAACTTTGTTTTAGGAAAGAATAGGCTGCCAAGTTGGATAAAGAAAAATCAAATTTATCATTTTTCCCAAAGAAAGGAACCCAAAGTAGTTTTGGTTCTAAGATTAACCCATGATTTCCTTTTTCAAGTCCAAGTGAAGGAGAGTAGTCAAATATGGTACATGGATAGTGGTTTCTCAAAGCACATGACAGGAATCAAGAACTAGTTCCTTTCACTTGTCACCTTTAAATGAGGTAATATCTCCTTTGGAAATGGAAAGAAAGTTAAGATCAATGGAGTTGGGAATACTTGCAGGGAAGAAGAGTGAATATATATGTGGTGGATCTGTCCACACTTTCAACTAATGAACTCACTTGCTTGAGTGTCATGTACAGTGATCCCCTCCTTTGGCATAAGAGACTTGGACATAAAAGTCTGAGTCAACTCAACAAAGTAGTCTCCGAGGACTTGGTAATAGGGCTGCCTAACATAAGTTCAAGGAAGATAAATTTTGTGAGTCTTCTGCAAGAGAGAAACATGTAAGATCCTCTTTCAAATGTAAGAAAATGGTAAGTACTACCAGGTCGATGGAACTGGTCCATATGGATCTATGTAGACCAATGAGGACAATAAGCAAAGATGATAAGAGATACGTTACGGTGCCTGTTGATGATTACTCTTGGTTTACTTGGACACTATTTTTAACTTCCAGAGATGAAGCATTTGACATGTTCACTTCATTTATTAGAAAAACTCATAAACATCTAGGTAATCAACTTGCATCAATTAGGTTGGATCATGGCACTGAGTTTGAGAATGATAAATTTGATGAGCATGTCATAGATCATAATTTTTCTACTCCTAGAACTCCACAACAATTGGAGTAGTTAAAATAAATAATAGGACTTTGGAAGACATGGATAGGACCATGTTACTTGCTAGTAAATTACCTCATAGCTTCTGGGCAGAAGATCATCATAAATAGGTGCATGACTAGACCTCCTATTGAGAAAACTCCCTATGAGTTACTTAAAGGAAGAAAGACGAATATATCCCATCTTAGGTATTTATATGCAAGGTCTTTTTCCATAATAATAAAAAGAACTCCCTAGGAAAGTTTGATCCCAGAAGTGATGAGGGAGTATTCTTGGGATATTCTTCACATAGTAAAGTCTATAAGATATACAATGAAAGAGCTATGTGTGTAAAAAAAAGTGTGCATGTTATATTTGATGAAACTAACATTATTTCTAAGAGGCAGGAACAAGATTGGGCTAACAAGAAATTCAAAATGTGAAATGTTGTCCGGCATGAAGTTGTATTATAGGAAGGAACATATGATGGACCAGATCCTTCCACCCAGGGCAATCTGATAGGGGGAACTGATCAGAGAGGAACTAATTCTCAAACTTCGAGGGAATCTGTCCATGAACATGTTTCTTAGCAACAAAACCAAGAAGGAACATCCAAATATATTGAAACTCCTATTGCAATAACCATAAAATTGGATTTAGATGAACCTAGTCCATCTATTGATCAGAAAATGTATAGTGGAACGATTCGCTATTTGTGATATCTCACTGCTAATAAGCCTGACATTGTTTTCAATGTACGCCCTTGTACTAGATTTCAGGAAAAATCCAAAGGAGTCTCACTTGAAGGCTAGAGAATCTTCAGATACTTAAAAGGTACAATTGATCTTTGCCTATGGTATCAAAAAGGAAGTAATTTTGATTTAGTGGGATATGTCGATGCTGATTATGCGGATTTTCTTGTGGATAGAAAGAGTACTTCAAGTATGGCACATTTTCTTGGATTGTGTTTTGTATCTTGGGTCACCAAAAAGCAAAACTATGTGGCTTTGTCTGTTGTTGAAGTTGAGTATGTGGCTTCTACCTCATGTTGTGCTTAATTGTTATAGATTAAGCAATAATTAATGGACTTTGGAATTGATGCAGGATGTATTCCTATCTTTTGTGACGGTACCAGTGCAATCAGTATGACCAAGAGCTCGATCCATCACAAAAGAACTAAGCACATAGATGTTAGGCATTATTTATGGAGGGATAATTTTGAGAAAGGTTTGATCACTATGGAACTTTTTTCTATTGACAAGCAAATAGCTTCCATCTTCACAAAAGCTTTGATTAATGATCACTTTGAAAGGAATATGTCAGAACTAGGGATGATTAAGATCACTTAAAAGAATACGGTTCTAACTCATGGTTGGTTAGATAATTTGTGAACTTTATAAATAATTAGATTAGGTATTGCTCAGTCTCATACTTTATTAGTATACTCTTGTTCCATGTGCTAAAATGTCTCACTGATGTCTAATAATATTTTCTTGAAAAAAATCAGTCTTACACAAGAGAACATTCAATGAAGAACTTGGTTCATCGAGCTTGTAAGGTATGTATTATGCACTCTGCATAATTTGAAATAACTGCATATGGATCATCATCTGAAAAGGGTCCCACTTTATCCAAACTATTTCTGAATCAATCAGCTACAAACGAACTTGTTTCACCAAGAGACACACACACTATAATTGCATAATCTTTTGTGGAAGAGTCCAACATCTTTTAAATAGAAACTCCCAATGTGATTAGACTTCTAGACTCCAAAAAGGTGCAGTTATGCACTCAATCCTTCCATCTTTAAATTTAACTAAACCTACCCTCTCCCTCATCTCTTATTTTCTAAAGATCAAAATTTCTAAAGCCTAAACCTCTCTATACATTCTTCATCTACCTATACTGATCAAATGGTAAACGTATATGAAAACCCTAAGAACACTGAGAAACCTTTTTCACCACCCAAAGAACCTTTACTCAAACCTTCAACCACCCAAATCCTCAAAGAAAAAGTATGTCAAGATCTTGCATGAAAAATAGTAGCAAGTAGAGAACATGCGTAGAAATTGAACAAGAAATTGCCGACTAGTCAAGCAGAACAACCCCAAAAATCTTATAAGTTCTTCATGTTTGTGACTAAGGGGGAAGAACCATTTTTATTTGAAACTGAACAGGTAACTTCTGAGTTTACAATTTTTGACATTGCTTATGAAGTTGCTAAAAGTATTGAAATTAGGTTTGTGTTGGTTGGTTCTATTGCTGGTGTAGAAACAACTGAGTCTGGATAAATTGGTGGTAAAAATAAAAAAGGAAAATAAAAGGAGAATGAGGGTGTTGAAGTAGATGTGAGAAAAAGGGTGAAGAAAGAGTGCCTGGATCTTCTTTACCCACTCTTATTAGTTTACATGAGGAGACAGGTGCAATGGTGGTCTAGAGTCAAGAGCTTAGTGATAATAAAGAGACTATGAACAAAATTATAGGGATAGAAACACATGAGATAAGTGATGGTTCTGGTGACAGAAGTGCAACAGATGGGCTGGTTAGGATAAGGAAAAGGTTTCATGAACCAGTTCTTTCTGTTGCTAAAATAGACGAGAGCCCTGATGTGCTGTAAAAGATGTCAGATAGTTACAATCAAAAGAAGAAGAGCACAGTTATAAAGACTTCAGGAAAGGGTACGAGTGTCACTAAGATAAAGAGTTCTCCTTCTATCCCTGTAGAAACTCCTCCCATAAAAGAAAAAACTACTAGGAGCCAAAAAAAGTAAAGTAAGGCCAATACAAACAAGGACTTAGCTGATAGTGCCAAGAAACTCGATTTAAAAGGAAAGAAAAAGGTTGGTAAGCTAAGTGGAGTGGTCTAGATTGAGGAGATGAACATGGTTCTTGAAAATAAAGATGAGGATGTGGAAGTACCCACACCTAGTGCCAAAAAGAGAAACACTTCTCAAAAGAATTTTCAAGAAACAGATATTGAGGCAGAGGGTTCAGTTGTGTCTAATAGAACTAGGTCTGCCAAAGGATCAAGAAGGATCAAATTGTGAAAGTTAAGGATTCTGAGATTGAAAGGCTGAAAAAATTGTTGGCTGAAGTAGAGGCTGAGGTAGACTCTCTCAAGTGTGAGCTTGCAAAGTAAAACAAGAAGAATGATGGTATTCTTCAAGATATGCTGAAACTGCTTCAAACCAAGAACCTAGTCCTTCCCAGTCCTAAATCCTTCCTAGCCCACTTGTAACCAGTGACCCAAGTGGGATTTTTCTATTTTTTGCTCATGGTTCTATGTTTTTATTTCTTCTTATGCCTTGTGGTAGGATCTTATCAATTAATGAAATTACTGCTTTTTCTCTAATTATTTGTTGATATTTCTTATATGGCTACTATACTTATATTAGAAAAGAGAAAATTGAATCCATAATTAAGTAAGCCAACGGCCATGAGTGGTATCTGTTAAAATCTGGTTACTTACCTTAATTATGCAACTTTTTAATGATGCCAAAAGGGGGAGAATAATGTGTGCTTAGCTTTGGACTGTGATATTTATAACCTAATGAAACTTGTCCTTGATGATTTATGACTTTAAATGGGAAGTGTTCTGACATTATGTTTGATGTTGAGTTGAGTTGAAATAGGTTCCATGCTTTAGAAAAAGCACAGAGTTTGTCAACATCAAAAAGGGAAAATTTGTTAGCCTGCATGGTTTTGGTTTTGATGATTGAAAAAGGAACACATGCATGAACCAGGTCCATGGCAGTGTCCTAGGGTACGGTCAGATTCAAGCAAAAGGCATGCACGTGCAAGGCATAAGTATAAGTTGTTATTGATACGTGGGGATTTTAACTGCTTATTCGCACCTTTTAGCTTTTGTTTTAGTCCGAAAGTATTGAATTGTGTTCCCGAAACTAATGAAATTGTACAAAATTGCAAGAATGCTGGAAGTTTGGTCTCCTGATATGCAATCCGACTAAAAAGGGAGTGTTCTGAAGCACAAGGCAATAAAGGGAGCAGAAGCACAAATGTGCGGTCTGCAGAAGAAATTGCAGGCCGTAGAATTCTATCTGCAACAATTTTGTGTGCAATCATCCCATATGAATTCTCTTCAAACCAAAAGAAGAACCTCAAACAGGATTGTCAATATTATTTTTTTTGGATTAACCATACCTCTTCCGGATTTGTACGGATGGGGTGATTAGAAGATGTGTACTGGAAGAAGAGAAAGGTGAAATTCTTGGGGCTTGTCATTCTTCGACATATGATGGTCATCATGGTGGAGCAAAAATGGCGGCCAAAGTGCTGAGTTGCGGTTTCTATTGGCCCACTCTTTACAAGGATGCTAGTGAAAACATGTGATGAATGTCAACGGGCCGGTGGAATCTCAAAGAAAAATGAAATGCCTCTCACTACCATTTTGGAGATTGATATTTTTGATATATGGGGTATTGACTTCATGGGTCCTTTTGTGAATTCTTGTGGAAACACCTACATCTTGGTCGCAGTGGATTATGTGTCCAAATGGGTTGAGGTCATTTCTCTACCCAACAATGAGGAGAGAAGTTTTGTGGTGTTCTTGAAGAAAGATATTTTCACAAAGTTTGGTACTCTACCGGCAATTATAAGTGATGAGGGGTCACATTTTTTCAACATGAATTTCGGCGCTTTACTTAGCAAGTATGGTGTTACTTATGATGTCACGAATCCCTAAGAGTATTTTGCTCAAAACGGTGAAGCTAATCAGATGGATTGGGCCAAGAAGCTTGATGATGCACTATGGGCTTATCAGACAGCTTACAAAACACCTATCAGAATGTCACCATACCGTTTGGTATTCGGAAAAGCTTGTCACCTTCCGGTGGAAATTGAGCGCAAGGCTATGTGGTCTCTAAAGAAGTTGAATCTTGAGTGGGATGTAGCCGCTAACTTGAGGATTGCACATTTGAATGAATTGGATGAGTTACCGTACCATGCTTATCAAGTTCATCCTTGTACAAAGAAAAGATGAAATATCTTCATGACAAATCATTTGGAACAAAGATTTCAAGGTGGGTGATCTTGTATTGTTGTTTAACTCAAGGTTGAGGATGTTCCCCGGGAAGCTAAAGTCAAAACGGAGTGGTCCTTTTGAAATTGTGGGTGTGACACCTTTTGGTGCATTGGACATGAAGAACAAAAACGATGAAATATTCTGAGTCAATGGTCACCGGGTGAAGCACTACTTGGGAAAAGTTGGAGATAGACACGTCGTGGCGGTCATTCATTTCAATTGATGGTATTTTGTGTCACGTCGTGATGTTAAATCAGGTGCTTCTTCGGAGGCAACCCATGTTTCTTTTATTTTTCGTTTGGTAGATAGGTGTTATTTTTGTTCTAACTTGATTTGAAGTGTGCTACAAGGCTGAGTGTGACTTACATGAACTGTGGACAAAAATGTGGCTAAGTGTTGAAAGAAGTGTGAACTGCAATTGATTTGTGTGGACAGCACATTTAAGATTGCTGCAGCAAAAGTGCAATGTGGCTGCACAATTAGCTTGGGACCGCACAAATTAAAGGTGAAAAATGTCAACTCTTTGAAGTTTAGTCTGTCAGAGAAAAGATTGATGTGCGACCGCAAAATTAAATCTGCGGCCGCACACAAAATTGTTTGGACCATGATCTTGTCCAACTTCACTCCTCTATTTGAGGATATGAAAATGATCGTTGCAATAGTAATACCTAACAAGAGTCAGCGTCGAATTCCGCAGGGAGCTATATGAATATGTGTTAGTAGTATATATCTTAGCGCGTGAGTGTATATCAAAATTTGCACTTCCGCAATATTTGGTCATGTTTGAAAACCTAAATTAAAATACGATTGCTATTTAAAGAATGAAACAAGGAAAGTGTTTTTGGTTGTTTTTCAAATGATATAAAAGGCCTAGGGCTATGACCTTCACCTAGGTGTTTGCCTAATGGGTTCTAAATTTTAAGGCTTGTTTTATTGGTCGAGGTGTATTATAGCTATTAACACTCAAATACCACCTCAGTACCTCTCGGTCAGAGAGTGATTTTGCCCAATTTGTCTTTCTCAAGTCCAAATGGGTATTTAACAAAATAGTTGATAATAAGCTCAAGTCGGGTTTTACTATCTCTAGGTTCAACCCTTTAATTGGACTTATCAATCTCTTGATTGACCCAATTTCTTGCTAGCCAACTTTTCCTATACTAAGTCTTTTTTTACAAGAAGAGACCAAGTCAAATAGGCATGAAATAATATTTGCAACCATTAATTCTTCAAATAAAAGCAAGAACAAGGCTAGATAATCAATACCCAACCATAAACAAGCAACAAATCAAACACCGATTAAGTTTACACAATAGGGTTGAGTCACAATCCTAGTGAAAATATAGCTACTCGTGCTTAAATTGGAAGAAAAAGAAGAAAAAGTGATAATTAAACCCATATTGATAATTAAAATGATGAAATCCATATTCAAAAAGAACAAAATGGCAAAAACTACTAAAAAGAGTAAAAGAAACTGTCTAGTGCGGCTGATGATGTCAAAAGTTAACCTAAAAAGTGAAACTCTTCTATTTATACAGGGCTGGAATTTTCGGACAAAAATACCCTTTCAAAAGTTCTGTGGCCGCACAATTCCATGTGCGGTCCGCACTTTGCTTCAACTTGACAGGGTTTGAAATATGCGGCCAAACTGCCCTTTTTCTGCGGTCCACACAAGAATCTGAAGCAGCCCTTTGTTCTTCTATGGTCCGCACAAATGTGTGTGCGGCCGCACCTTGTTCTTCTGCGGTCCACACAAGAATCTTAGGCTTCCCCTTGTTCTTCTATGGTCCGCACAAATGTGTGTGCGGTCGCACCTTGTTCTTCTGCGGTCCGCACAAATGCGTCTGCAACCGCGTAGCTCTTCTTCTGCGGCCGCACAATAACTGTGTGGTCGACACTTGTGTGGAACTAGAGGTGTAGGTTCTCTGAAATTTTGCTCTGGCCCAACTTCTGCGACTGCACAATGCATGTGTGGTCCGCATTTTTCAACATTCTCTGATGGGTTTTCTTCACAACCTGCGGTCGGAGATGATATTTTGCGGTCCACACTTTGAGATTTTGTGCTTGTTTTTGGTCTTGGGTTCAGATTACTCCTTATTAAGTTGGATTTCATCTGGGGAGCTCATCTTCCAATATTCCTGCAATTAAGTATATTTCATCAGTTTTTGGGAACACAATTAAGCGCTTTTGACTAAAACGAAAGCTAAAAGGCGCTAATAAATAGTCCAAACCCCTACTTATCAGACCACAAATGAGATATTGACTTAATGTCACCAGGTAATGGAGTGCAGATCGAACATGAAATTGTGCGGCCTCACTCGCCTTTTTCCCCTTAGCTACCCAAGTCGTATAAATAGAGGAACTAGGGCATTTGTTACGTTTTTCCCTCTTTGAGCACAAAAACAGTACTCTTGAAATTTCTTGGTGAATCTATTTGTCCGCACACATAACATCTTTGATCAGTCACTCATCACACTCATTCATCCGGTATGCTTCGATTTCTTGTAAATATTTTCTTTTAATTTGTAGATTTTTAGTCATTTTTAGGCCAGTTGTCAATAGAATTCAATTGTAGGGGTGGGCATTGGTCGGTTCGGTTCGTTGTGAATATAATCAGTTTAGCTTATCGATTTAAAAATATGGTAAACCGATAACCGAACCGATAAGATATCGTTTATTGATTAATCAATTATCGACCATTATCGGTTCGATTATCAGTTTACCCGATAAGATAACTCAATCTGGAGGTAAGAAACATAGTATATAATGCACATGAACTGAACTTTAATTATTGAATTTGGCAACAACAGAGCAATATGTCTATTGTCCAGGTAAAGATGTCAGCAAACAACCAAATGCTTGAACTCTAATTAAATGAATTAAATACAGAACTTCGAAGACTAACGCACAAGAATTTTCTCATAATTTTCGTTCTTATCTCGAATTAAATCCAAAAAAACCTCAAACAATAAATTATGAAATCCAAAAACAGTGACCCAAAAAATAATTAAGAAAATGAGAAGTGTAAAGTGATGAAGAGAATCATAAACTTACCCGAAATTGATGAAGGAACGAAACTTTTTCTTAAGAAAGAAGTAATTAAATTTCAAATTTTGGAAAACAATACATACACTAAGGTTCTATGAATATGGTTGTATTTTGAATTTTGAAGAAGAACTGATGAAGAATTGAATTAATTGATGACTGAACCCTGAAGAGTGAACCATGACACTTGATATCTTGAATGCAGATGAAAAAATTGGAAGAAAAAGAGAGAATGAAGCCCTAGAGTTATTTATATACTTAAGGGTAAAATCATAATTTTATTAAATCTTATTGGGTTATTAGTTAACCCGTTAAGAAAATTGGCAAAACGAGGCCCGAACCGATAACCCAATAGCAAAAAAAATACTAAACTGCTATCGAGCCTTTAACCCAATAACCTGAAACCGATACCCCAATAAGCTTTTTTCAGTTCGGGCTATCGGTTATACTCTATATATGCCCAGCCCTATTCAATTGTGCATCCATGTGGGGGGTAAATCTGTAGTGGATTAACTAGTACATGCTCTATGGGGACTGGTCAAAATATTTTCATGTATCTATGATGTTACCATGACAAATTGAGCACAAAATTGCAAAACCTAGAATGAAAAACTAAATAGTTCATTACTTTTGAATTATACGACCGCACATGAATTTGTACAGTCCGAAAAAACTAATTCTTGAGAATCATTAGTGAAGAAGGGATTTGAGGCCGCAAGGTAAAATGTGGGGACCACAAAATTCCCATTGCGGTTGCCGAAATACAATTTTACTGTCATCAGAGAGTCCCTACTTTGAGACTCCAATGTGCGGTCGCAAGTTTAATTGTGCAGACCGCAGAAATCGTGTTACGGCCGCCATCAGCCAATTCTCTGTAATCAGAGAGTTGGCATATTTGGGTTTTAGAGATGCGGCTGCAAGTGAAATTGTGTGGACTGCACTTTACTTCTGCGTCCACATAACAAAATTGTGCGGTCCGCAAGGCCTCATTTGTGGCCACAAGAAAATTGTTCGGACCGAGATCCTTCTCCTGCAAGCATGCTTTAACTATGAACCTCACTGTGTTTTCTACTGTATACTTGCATATCTCCTGTATATGTCTGAACATTGAATTGCAACTAACAATCATCTTTTCTTGATATAGAAAATGGTTCGATCTAGAGGAAGAGGTGACACTTCTAAAGGGAAGGGTGAACTTTCTCGAGATCAAGGCAAGAGTGCCCTACCCCTTTGACAACAAAGGACAATTGTAAAGAAAGCTACAGTCGGCAGGGGGAGAAGTGTAGATCATTCTGACACGAGCTCATATGTACCTTCTAGGGAAGAATCACAGGGCAACTCGGCCTCTATTCATGAGCAATCAGCCGTACAGTCAATGCCGCAAGGGAGGTACCAAATCAGGGACAAGCCATCCTTGTCTTATATCACTTTCGAGGACTCAGAGAGTGCTAGTCAGGATTCTGAGCCATCGCCCACACCTGTCCCTGAGGCATAGGTTACACCAATTCAGGATATACCCAATGATGGTAGAGTGGGAGATGCTATAGTTGCCGGCCTTGAAAGGTCGAAGAATAAAGAGGTTTGGGAGGACCGATTTTCAGCTTGGATGCCTTTACCAACTTTAGCACATGGTGTCCAATGAGGTCGTTAACTCTCGAGCGATAGTTTCTATTGAAATATTTGGAGAGGTACAACCCAACATTGTTGAGACAGTTCAGGGAATGCAGGGGTGGATGTGGTTCACTCAAAGTGTAGTAGACGCCAAAGAGTACCTGGTCCAGGAATTCTATGCAAATGTGGTTCACATAGAAAAGGGGACAAAAGTGACTAAAGTACATAACTTAAAAGTGAAATTTTATCAATATACACTCAACACGTACTTGGGCTCCGAAGATGTTGAGTCAAAGGAATATTTGGAGAAGTATGCATTGGAAGACGCATCCCAACCTAGGTTAGCATAGATTCTAGCAGCACCAGGGCCACCACCCTTCCATAGATTGCTACTGGGGTTCCTATCCACCGGAGCACTCTCAATTTAGAGGTGAAAGGGGTGGAAAACCTTTGTTTGCAGCAAACTGGACCCGAGTCAGAATGAGACTTACCTTCTGATTCCTCGGGCAGTTCTGATTGCTTCTATTATGGATGGGTACCCTATCAATGTGGGTGTCATGATGTAGGCCAACATCTCAATGATTTCTCGGCAAGATGACTCATCCTACCAGTATCCTAACACTATTACAGAATATGTCACGGATGCAAGGTAGAGCCGAGGGATTATGACACAAAGGTGAGGCTGAAGAAGCCTTTTACCTGGTATTCAGATGGATGCGAACAATCCAAAGAAAAGAGTTCAGCCTCCTACCACCGCGGGTCAGTCTGATGAGCCAGCTACGATAGCTATTGAGGCAGTTGATGTTCCATCCACTTCAGTCGAGCCTTCCTCCAGTGCCATAGCTATGCCTCCGCCATCTTCCACGGCCTCAACAACAGTTCCTGTCATAGCTCCCACATCGGCTTTGAAGTTGGTGCCTATGCCTACTGGCCTACTTTCTGCGCTACAAGTCTCCTAGACATTGGCGAGCCTCAACAACTGGATGTAGACCACTAGTGAAAAGCTATCTGACTTATCCAATACTGTTGCAACACAGTCTACTGCTCAGGCACCTCAGTTTCCCCCGATAGTTGCAGAGACATTGAAGAAGACCCTAGAGAACTAGAACACTATTATGGCTACACTGGTACAACACGAGTCAGTGATCGAAGAGCTGAGAAAAGAAGTAAAAAAGATAAGAAAGTCCCAGGCCAGCAAGAAGTCAGTGGACAAGCTCCGGAGACAAGTGACCAGGCTTGCTACAGCTAGAGATCTCTCCGTTGACAGGCTGATTGACCCACACCATTAAGGCCCAGGTCCTATAGCACCAACAACACCGGTGGCACCAGCTGGCCAGTCTAAGGAGCCAGACCTCGCTGTCGATACTGCCAAGGCAGTACATTAGATGTTCACCAACCCATCCACACCCAGAGTTCAAGATTATGAGATTCAGTTGGATGAGCCTACGGGAGGTGACATTATAGGGGACATAGAGATGTCCAAGGAGCTATATGGAGTTTTCTTCACTATTTCCCCTCTTTTACTCTTATTTTGCTAAGCATTAGGGACAATGCTTATCTTTATTCGGGGGGTGGGGGTGGGGGTGGGGATAGAGTATATTGATTATATTTAATACATTTGGAGACAATTGGCCTGTGATAACTTGATATTATTTTCTCTTTTCATATTTTGTATATATTCTCTCTCTTTCTCTCATTGTGTATATTCATTATGAGCCGAGAAATGGAAGATGGAGTGATTAAGGAAAAGTGAAACCACTCACCCAACTGTATTCGACCCTAATCCAAAAGCCTTCATTACATCCCAAAGAAGTCCTACTTGATTTCAAACCGAGTAAGTTTACATTAATGGTGATCTACATGAGGGGCAAGCCTATAGTACTTGAAGTCGTACTTGTTATATTCTATTGAAAGATATGAGTGAATATTTCATAAATCTTTGGATTGAGTACTAAATTTCTTAAGTGATCCTGGCAAATGGAAAGTAGAGGAGGAAGAGTTTGGAGTCCACCATGACCTACATGATAGAGCAAGAGTCCTTGATGAGTAAAGTCAATTCTTGAAGCTCAAATGTCAAGTTAGATCTATACGTGCATGAATATTTAGCTTGTTTCCTTGTTGATAATACATGAGTAGTGTGGGTAATTGTTGGTCCCAATTGATGTGTGGATGGATCACCTTTGACTCGTTGACATGATCCTTAACTTTTGGAGGTGGGAACTAATTATTTGCTTGAGGACAAGCAAAGACTTAAGTTTGGGGGAGTTGATAAGTAGGGATTTTGACTACTTATTAATACTTTTTAGCTTTTGTTTTAGTCCGAAAGAATTGAATTGTCTTCTCAAAACTAATAAAATTGTGCAAAATTTTAGAAATGTTGGATGTTTGGTCTCCCGAGATGAAATCCGACTCAAAAAAGAGTGTTCCGAAGCACAAGGAAATAAAGGACGCACTTCTGCAGTGTTGACCGTAGAATTTCATCTGCAGCCGCAAACCAAGAAGAAATATTGAGTAGAACTTTCAGAAATGTGCAGACTCACATGAATTGTGCGGCCGTGGAACTGGGCTAAGAGTCTAAGATCAGAAGTACGCAAAAAGACCAAGTCTAGAAGCCTTTGTGAATTGCGGACCGCACAATAATTTTGCGACCGCAGAAGATTGCCTAGCAATCGCAGTCCAGGAATGTGCGGCCGCAGAAGATTGCCTCGCGGCCGTAGTTCAGAAATGTGCGCCGCAAAATCTCTTGACGGTCATTTTTTTCCGAGATTTTTGGCCCTGTATAAATAAACGAGTTTTACAAAATTAGGTAAAGTTTGAACATCTGAAGTTGTTGTACCCATTTTTTCTTTACTACTTTAGGAAACTTTACATTATTTTGGTGTATTCACATTACATTTCGTCATTTTAATTTTCCATTATGAGTCTAATTAACCTTTCTTCTTTATTTTTTTCAAATCCATGAGTAGCTAGACTCTTACTAAGGTTGTGACCCAACCCTACTATGTAAACCTTATGGGTATCTAATTTAGTGCTTGTTTATGACTTGGTGTTGATTATTTATCCTAGTTCATGCTTCAAGTTAAGAATTAATAGTTTCAAATATTGATCATTCCCTATTTGACTTAGTCTCTACTTCAGAAAGAGGGACCTAGTATAGGATAACTTAGCTAATAAGGAATTGGGTCAATTGAGAGATTGATTAACCCAATTAAAGGGTTCAACCTAGAGATAGTAATAACCCGACTTGAGCTCTTATCAACTATTTTGGTTCATACCCATTTGGTCTTGAGAAAGCCAAATTGGAAAAATCACTCTCTGGCCCAAAGGTATTGAGTGAGTGGTGTAGAGTTGAGAGCTATAATACACCCTAATCAACAAAACAAGCATTAACGTCTTTACCAAATTAGGAAAACACCTAGGTTATGGTCGCAGCCCTAGGCCTTTTACCCAATTGGAAAAACCTTTAAAACAATTATCTCTGGTCTATTTCCTTTATCTTGCAACCATTAGATTAACAGTAGAAGTAGAAAACAATATTATGTTGTGGAATTTCAATCTATATAACCCTTTTGCTTTCTTCAACTATATACTCCTACTCCCATCATAACTTCTAGTGGATTCGATCCCGACTCCTAGTTGGATAATTATTATTGCATATGGCCGTGTCATATCTCTTGTTGAGGTGTGTTGTGAACGTGATCAGTTAAATATGATAGTTTCTGAACAAAAAGGTTGCATAAATGATAAGGAGCAGGACTCCTTACTTGAAGAGAACTCAATATAAGGAAAGAGCTAGAGATTGAAGTTAACTAGAACTCTTCCACCATAGAAGAGTAAAGCATTATACATCTAGTTAATCCTTATTTTACTAAATCTATTTATTCAGCTAGGTTCTCTTTTAAAGGTGACGCACAAACACAGAAGTTAAGTAGAGAGCAAAATGGCAAGGCATTTTGCAAACAATTCTTGTGTGTTTCAAGTGTGCGAACCTGAAACTACATGAACCAGACAGAAGAACTAGTTCCAATTGTCTGCCTTTTATTCTAGTTCGATTGTTGTGGGGCTTTTGATATGTACATTTAAGCTTTATTAGAAGAAAATCGTACTAGGTACACGAAGTCTATTATTCAAGTTAGAGTTAACTTGAAGTATTCGCAATAATTTGTGGCTGGTTGCTACAAGGGTTAGAGTTATCTGTAGGTTTGTAAGAGATTGTAAACTCGAGTTGTATCTTTCAAGTTAGAGTTAGCTTGAAGTAGTCGCAACAGTCGATTGTTGGTTGCTACAATGGTTATAGTTAATCGTTAGGTTTACAATAGATTGTAAAATTTGTTTTTGGCTCAGAGTTGTAATGAAGTGTTTGGGAAAAATTTTACTAGGTAGTAGGTCGTGGTTTTTTTTACCTTTTGAGGCGGGTGTTTTTCACATAAAAATCCTTGTGTTCTTTACTTTCTGCATTATTTATTCTTCAATTGTTGTGTAAGGAATGCTTAAAAAAACCAGGTCCTTTGATAATTCGGTGCATGAGAAAATTGGGCACCACAGAAATCACCCCTCTCTCTTGTGTGGTATTGAAGTATAACACATCAATGTGTCACTATGGTCTAAGACTTGTTAATTTATATACGCAGTAACCCCATTGTATTTTATCGATGTGAGACTCTGGCTAAATTCGGGGTGTTACATACATCCCCTCTTATGGACTCAGCATCATAGTTGGGTTTGCCCTACCCGCATGGGATTTTCCTAGACTCAGCAATAAAGTTTGCGCCGCTTAATCGAGATTCGCCTAAACTCCATTGAACTCTGACCCACCATCGCCAAGGCTGACACAAGAGTGCTCTGATACTATCTGTAACTGCACATCCTGCTTGTGATGTTGTCTACTTTGGGCCTAGGCCTCACGCGCCTCACTATAGACTAAGGCTTGTTAACTTATATACCCAGCATCCCTCTTGTATTTTATTGATGTGAGGCTCTGTCTAATGTACGGGGTGTTAACTACACCCCCTCTTATGGACTCAAGTCCTCGCTGAGGTTTTTCTCATCGCATGGGATTCGTTTAGACTCAGCAGTGAGTTTGCCCAGCCTAACCAGGATTTGCCTAAACTCAGTTGAATTCTGACCCACCATCGGCAAGGTTAACACAAGAGTGGCTCTGATACCATCTGTAACAGTCCAACCCGCTAATTGGTATTGACCGCTTTGGGACTAGGCCTTCGTGAGTTTAAAACGCGTCACTAAGGTCTAAAGCTTGTTAACTTATATACCCAGCATTCCCTTTGTGTTTTGTCGATGTGACTCTGTCTAAAGCCCGGGGTGTTACATACACCCCCTCTTTTGGACGCAGCGTCCTCGCTGATGTTTTCCCCACCGCATGAGATTCGCGTAGATTCAGTACTGAAGTTTACCTCGCCTAACCGGGATTTTCCATAACTCAGTTTAACTCTGAACCACCATCGGCAAGACTGACACAAGAGTGGCTCTGATACCATCAGTAACACCCCTGTTTGATAGTGATATTCTCCACTCCGGGCCTAGGCACTCACGGGTTTAAAACGCGTCACTAAGTTCTAAGACTTGTTATTATATACCCAACATCTCTCTTGTGTTTGTCGATGTGGGACTCAGTCTAAAGTCTGGGGTATTACACAAAAGCTAGCTTTAGCATTTGTACTTTTCGGTGTCGAAAATTGACATTTTAATGAGTTGTATTTTTTTTAAAGATATTAACACATAGTTTAGTGATTTTAATGACACAAAAAATAATTTTATACTTTTACTAATACAACTGGTGAAAATCTAGAATTTTGATGATACAAAAAATAATAATTTAATGACTTTACTGATACAATACATAAAATTTAGTGATCACAAGTTCTCTTGTAACTTAACAGTAGAGCGTGTAATTGCTTTAATTAGCTCATAGCAAATGAAAAATGTCAAAAAGGTCCTTGTATATCGAATGCGTGATAATTTACTTTTAGTAAATTTCAGTTAACTTCCTTCAAATTTAACAGTTGAAAAATGAAAATATCTACTCTATCTCGGAATGAGACGGATAATCACTTGAACAATATTTGTGCCAAACTTTAGAATTTTATAAACACATATCTAATAGTTGTGTTTTTAAACTGGATTTATTTTCATAACATAAATAGTTATGTTTTTAACCGGATTTATTTTCATAAAATGGTGAAATTGTTGATATTTTTAAATAATTCGGAACTCAACTATTTCTTAGTAAACTTCGAAATAGAAATACGAGGTCTTCTACCATCCTTAGCGTCGAATTACACAATAGAGAAATGGAAAAATAGGAAACACATTCTATCAGCAAACTTAATTTCATTAATTTTATCAATAAATAAAGAAGTATATGGTTAAACAACGTAAACGTTCCAGGATATGACTCCAGTGAACAAGAGGAGCAGCCAAGATTTGAAGCTTGTGGATTCTGGATTCTAGTTCGTTTATATTACTGGGTTTTAAAATTAATAATTTATATATATTTAATAAATTTTTAAGACAAACAAGGAATTTGGACCAAAGTTAGTGGGTTCGATCGAACCCGCAAATCCTATGCTTTGTTTGTTCATGAAAATGCACAAGCTATATATCTATGTGGTATTTTGTGCTCAAACTTAAGGTATTTCATATATTCTTTTTAGATTTACGTTATATGTATTAACAATGTAGAAATATTTTACGCAATTAGTTTAAGTTAACTTGTCATAACAAATTATATTACTTACCATTTACTCTGGGTCGTCAATCAATACTTATGAATTAGAACTGATTGCAAATGGAATACCTTTAGTGTGACATGATGGATAATACTTTTACAACGTTAGTACATACTTGTATACGGGTGAAAATGAGGGTAACGTATACCCCGATTTCTCGGTAGGTCAAACAAAGCGAAGGCGTGACTACATGAGATTGAGAACGAATCTGGAAACTCTTTGAATCGATGCTGGAGCTGGAGCGAGGTACTCGCCAAACAAGCTCCAAGACCTCGGAAAGCACTACAAATAGTTGCACACGACTAACAGAGGACCGTGATATCAGCAGCCAACTGGATATCACAACGCGGATCTCGCACGATGTCGGTAGTGTGTCAGTAATTGACGAGAAAGGAGGATTTTTACCTTTTTTAAAATTTTACTAGGATGAAACTCTCCTACTATATAAAGGATAGGCTTTTTATTCAATGGACACATTGTAACACGCATATCAAGAAAATACAAACTTATTTCTCTACTTTCTAGCTACTGCAAAGTCTCGACTTTATTTTTGTTCTTTGTTCTTGATTGGCTTCGAGCCCAGGACTCAACCGAGGGCATAAATTATTGCCCGGTCCAAGTTCAAGCAAGGCCATAACGTTACGACTGGTTTTATTGTTCATTATGTCTTTAACTCATTTATCTAACATTCTTGATTATTTGTGTTGAATTAATGCACGTTATTTTAAAATTGCGTATAAATTCAATATTTATCCATTTTAAGGGTAAACGGTTTGGTGCCCACCGTAAGGCTAAGGATGATAGTGTCAGTTTGATACAAATTTCCATAACACATTCCCCTTTTATGCTTGTTCTTTAGGGTTTAAATTTCAGGTCAGCTTAAAAATGTCAAATTCTCAATCTGCTCACTAGAACGTTGAGGTTGAGTCTAGCCTTCACGACGAAAACAACAACCTGATGCCCAGCAATGAGGTGCCCCCTACTGATCCTAACAGAATCCATCCACCAATCCAATTGACTCCAATTCACATGTCACTATCGACACCCACCTACCAACTGACCTCGAAAACAGAGTTCTTGGAGGCCCTCGGCCAACAGTCTGAGAAACGCCCGAAGGCGAAGGTGATGGGATAAGCATGTGTCTGATCTTCAAAATGTTGCAGGCTCAACAGGAGGCTATAGCACATCTACAAAATCAAGGCCACTCTCCTGGTAGGGTCGAGTCCGAACGATCCCGTGAGAACACCCCAAGAAATGAGCAAACCACCTAGAGGTTGGGTGAAGCGGATTCCAGGCCCAACCCCAAGATAATGAAAATGCTTAAAGCATTAACAAAATGGGTGGAATCATGTGAAAAGAAAATTGAGTCCAACGAAAAAAAAGTGGAGACATATAACTCCAGGGTTGATCAAATCTCGGGAGCACCCCCGATATTAAAAGGACCAAATTCCAAAATGCTTATCCAAAAGCCTTTCTCTCCGAGCGCTGCATCGAAGCCGGTCTCAAAGAGGTTTCATATGCTCGATATTCCAATGTATAAAGGAACCACAGATCCTAACAAGCATCTGACCTCCTATACATGTGCCATCAAGAGGAACGACTTGGAAGATGGCAAAAGTCAAGTCATTTTCCTAAAGAATTTCGGGGAAACTTTATCAAAAGGAGCAATGATATGGTATCACAACTTACCCGAATTCTATTGATTCATTTTCTATGCTTGTAGATGCTTTTGTGAAGGCACATGCCTGCATCAAGGTCGAAATCAGAAAATCAGACAGTTCAAAGTTAAACAAAGAGATAACGAGATGCTGAGGGAGTTTGTGTCAAGGTTCAAGGTGGAACTAATGGACCTACCTCTAGTTGCCGATGATTGGGACGTTCAGGCACTCAATCAAGGAGTTAACCCCTGAAGCTCCTTGGCTTCACATCACCTGGAAAAAAAATTTAGAGTATCCGGTGGTAACCTGGGCTGATGTCCACAACAGATACCAGTCGAAAATCAGAGTCAAGGACGACCAACTTGGAGCCCCTTCTGGGTCTATCTATCCCGTTAGAACCGACAAAAGGTCTAAGAGGTTCGTCATTCATGAACCTAGATCGGTTCGAGACCGGTATCAAACATATAGTGGAGATCGATGGGGAAACGAGGTCGGGCGCCACCCCACAAGGAATGAAAAGAGAACCGATGGAGGGCCCAATAGCCGAGGTCTAATAAGAAAAAATTGGTTTCAATTAGCCACTCGGGGCCTAGGAGCCACCGAGATTGTCAGAATATAACTTCAACGTCGATGCTGCCAGTATCGTATTAGCCATCGGGCGCATCAAGGACACCAAGTGGTCTCGACCATTGTAGTCCGACCCTACTCAGAGAGATACTAACTTGATGTGTAAGTATCATGACACTCATGGTGACAGGACCGAGGATTTCTGGAAATTGAGAGAAGAAGTTGCTTGGTTGCTCAATAACGGACACCTACGAGAATTTCTAAGTGATCAATCCAAAAACCACTTCAGAAACAGGGACGCCAACAAACAGACCAAACAAGAAGAATCTCAGCACGTCATTAATATGATCATTAGAGGGGTCGATGTCCTTTAAGGGCCAATGATAAAACGCACTAAAATATCCATCACGAGGGGAAAATGCACCCGAGATTATGTCTCAGAGGAACCATTTCATTCGGCGAAGAGGAAGCCGAAGGCATCATAAAACCTCATAATGATTCACCGGTAATATATGTACTCATCAATAAATCTTGAGTTAAACGTGTGTTGATTGATCTAGGTACTTCAGCAAATATCATCAGATTGAGGGTCGTAGAGCAGTTGGGGCTACATGACCAAATAGTGGCAGTAGTTCGGGTATTGAACGGATTCAACATGGCATGCGAAACCACCAAAGGGGAGATAACCCTACCAGTGAACATAGCCAGGAAAATACAGGAAACAAATTTCTATGTGATCGAATGGGACATGAAATATAACGCTCTATTCAGAAGACCATGGATTCACAACATGAGGACGATACCTTCAACCTTACACCAGCCGTTAAAGTTCCCTACACTAGGAGGAATTAAGACAGTATATGGTGAATAGCCGATTGCGAAGGAGATGTTTGCAGTTGATGAATTACTCTCGATGCTCCCTGTCTTGACATTATGGAACACGGAGCCAATAAAAAATCCCGAAGTAAAATAGTAACCATCGATGCCGGTCTCGGCAGGACCGGAGGAACGAGGAGTCGACGAGGAGGATGATTACGGAGTTCTGAGATCATTCATAGCTTTTGATGATAGCGACCCCACCAAATCGAGGATCGAAGAATTGGAGAAAGTCAAATTGGTTGAACACCTACCGGATCGAAATGTATACCTGGGCCTCGAGCTTAGGAAAAAACTCATTAATTTCATAAGCTAATGTAGCTTGTTTCGTTTGGTCCCATCTTGGCATGACAGGGATCCCACCGTAGGTAACCACTCATAAGCTGTGTTTGGATCCAAAGTTCCACCCGGTTAAACAAAAGAAGAGACCTTAGTCCGAGGTCAAACATGCATTCATGCGGGAAGTCAAGTACCCCGACTGGTTTTCTAACATAGTGGTAGTGCTTAAAAAGGAAATAAGCTAAGAATGTGTGTAGATTACAAATACTTGAACAAGGTATGCCCTAAGGATTCTTTTCCTTTTCCTAACATCGATCGGATGGTCTACGGAACAGCCAGGAACGATATACTCAGCTTTCTCGATGCCTATTCGGGATACAATCAAATTCGGATGGACCCGGGTGATCAAGAAGAGACCTCTTTTATCACTAAATTTGGAACCTATTGTTATAACGTGATGCCATTCATATTAAAGAAAGTTTGTGCCACCTATCAGCTCCTAGCAAATCAGATGTTCAGAGAACAGATTGGAAAATTAATGGAAGTTTATATTGCAATATGAAGTTGAACCCATAAAAATGTTCATTCAAGGTTGGATTAGGAAAATTTCTTGGTTTCATGGTATCCAATCATGGAATCAAGATCAATCCCGAAAAAATTAAAGCCATAGAAGACATCACTGTGGTGGACAACGTCAAGGTCGTTAGAGGATGACGGGGCGTATAGCCGCTCAGGGCCACTTCATATCGAGTTCCTTGGACAAAAGCCATTCGTTCTTCTCATTGTTGAAGAAGAAGAAAATTTTTTCCTGGACTCCGGAATGCTAACAGGCTTTGGAAGAGCTCAAACGGTACTTATCAAGCCCGCCTCTGCTGCAAACTTCGAAGGCGTACGAACAGTTATAACTTTACTTGGCTATTTCCGAGGTGGAGGTAAGTGGAGTATTAGTTAGGGAAGAGTAAGGTACGAAATTTCCTATTTACTATGGAAGTAAAACTCTAGGCGAAGCCAAAACCATGTATTCTCACCTGGAAAAATTGTCGCTCACTTTGCTAAACCCTCCAGTCCCTGAATCGCCGTAATATCTCAAATTTTGGCAGACTTCGTGTCCGACCTTACGTCGGCCTTAATACCTCAAAAGGGAATTATTGCTAACCTTAGGGCTCGAGAATTTTGACCTTTTTACACAAACGGAGCCTCGAACTCAAAAGGGTCCAGGCCGGCCTCTACTGAAACCACCTACGGGGAACGTAGTTAGGCAGTCAATTAGAACTGTGAAATTGACTAACAATGAGGCTGAGTATGAGGCCATGATTGCAGGTCTCTAATTGGATAAAAGCCTTGGGGCTGAGATGATCGAAGCCAAGTGCGACTCCATCCTTTTGGTAAATCAAGTCAATGGAACATTCGAAGAGAAAAAGGAATGGATGCGAAGGTTCTTAGAAAATTACATGTAACACTGCATAAATTCAGGCAATGGACCCTACAGCACGTGCCCCGTGATCAGAATATTGAGGTTGATGATCTGGCTTGCCTGGGGTTGTCGGTTGATGTTGACGAGTTCATCTCAGGGACAGTAGTACAACTCATGAAAACGACGATAGAAGAAGTCCACGCCGAAGTCAATCCCACAAGTTTAACTTGAAATTGGAGGAACAAGTACATAGATTACTTGAAGACTGGAAAATTGCCCTCGAATCCCACAGAATCGAGAGCATTGCATACCAAGGCTTCCAGATTTAGCTAGGTCGAAGGGACATTGTTCAGGAGAATGTTTGACGGTCCACTAGTCAAGTGCTTGGGGCCGGGATACCAAATACACCTTGAGAGAAGTTCACGAAGGCACCTGCGGGAACCATTCAGGGCAGAATCTTTGGTTTGAAAATTAATCAGGGATAGCTGTTATTGGAGCGAAATGGAAAAGGATGTGAAGGACTACGTACGCAAATGTGACAACTCTCAGAGACATGCACCGATGATCCATCAACTGGAAGAGCCACTCCACTCAGTCCTGTCTCCGTGGATGTTACTGAAATGGGAAATGGACATCGTTGGTCTCAATTTATATTATTCATGACTGATTATTTTTCAAAATTGGTCGAGGCTCAAGCATTCGAGAAGTTCCGGGAGAAAGAAGTCATTGACTTCATCTGGGACCACATAATATGTCGATTTGGGATACCGGATGAAGTCGTGTGCAATAATGGAAAATAATTCATCAGTATAAAGGTAAATAAATTTTTCGAAGATCACAATAGTAAGAATATACTATCAACACCTTACCACCCTAGTGGGAATGGGCAGGCGTAATCAAAAAACAAGACCATACTTCAAAACCTAAAAAAGATATTGACCGATGCCAAAGGGAAATGGAAGGAAATCCTGCTCGAAGTCCTGTGGGCATATTGTACGACATCGAAGTCTAGTACCGGGGCCACTCCATTTTATTTGGACTACGGGACCGAAGCCTTAATACCAGTTGAAGTGGGAGAACAGAGCCTTATGTTCTAATATGCGAACAAAGATTCAAATGTTGAGGTCCTGCTCACAAGCCTAAAACTATTAGATGAAAGACATGAGGCCGCCTAGTCCGGTTGGCCGCCCAGAAACAGCAAATAGAAATATACTAAAACCGAAGAGCCAACTACCGACACTTCAAGATCAGGGACTTGGTGTTGAGGAAAGTAACATTACACACCCGGAACCTGAATTAGGGGAAGCTGGTATTAAATTGGGAAGGACTATATCGAGTCATCGAAATTACCGGCAAAGGCTCACACAAACTCAAAACGGGAAATGGTGTGCAACTACCGAACACCTGGAACTTGGCACACTTAAAGTGGTACTACTGCTAAGGTACGATCTCAATTAATCTTTAATAATATTATGAATCGGACTAGCACTTGTAGGCAACAGCCAAGGATGGAAGTGGCTATTAGGTCTAAAAGCACGAGTTGCACCCTTTTTCCCTTGAACTTGTTTTGTCCCAAAATGGGGTTTTCGGCATCGTTTTTAATAAGGCAATAGTAAAATGTGCTAAATTATATTCGAAGACCGTTCTCAAACCATAGTTGATGATCATTCACTTCATGTCAACAGTATCCGAGCCCTCTCAAGCTCGACCTCGAATACTGAGGTCCATTACCCTCAGATTAAAGTTTTTAGCAAGGAAAAAAGAAAACCTTGTATGTTAGAAGCTAAGGCTCGGTGATTAGGACTCATTGTAAGGGCCAAACAGTCGTGTGAATAGTTCCCACATAGTCCACTTTAGCCATGATACAAGCTTTTACGCGCTTTCGATCATGTATTTTACACATTGAAATGAAAGAAGGTTCCACCTTGCTCTTACGCATTTTTTCCTATTAAAATATAGATCCTAAGAGCGCACGGGATACCCCTACTCGGGGACTATAAAGCCCAAGGTCTACCCCTACTGGGGGACTATCGAGCCCAAGGGCTATCCCTACTCAAGGGTTGTCGTTCGAAAAAAGTTCGGACAACCCGAGCTACAAAATTTTGGAGGCACTAAACCTATTAGGCGGTGCAAAAATATACACTATGGCCATCCTAAAAATGGCTCGGAGACGTCCGAAACTCGTAATCAGAAAGTAAGACCTTTATAAAAACTCAAAACCAGCAAAAAGGTTACCCTCGACAAAAGTATCGTCGAAAATCACTTAAGCATCTTGAAACTAGTCACAATAAGGTCTAAAAACTTCAAACAGATTTGTTTAGAAGTCGGGTTCCGTTCGGACCCCCAAAAAATGAATGACCTAGAACTACATTTGATTATATGCTAAGGCATTAATAACATTACATGAATAGAAATTATAAATAGATGCTGGAAAGTAAAGACACAATATTGCCAAAAAGGGAAATTTTCATATATATAATTATTCATAAATATATTTAAAAAGGCTCGACATAACGGCCTCAAAAAAAAAAAAAATACATGAGACAAAAACTAAAAAGGCACTAAGGCATCTACGTCTGGTCTTCACCAGGGCCGGACTCGTCACCAGAACCGTCGGAGCCTTCGGAACCCTCGGCACCTTCAGGATCGAAAAGATCCTTCGCTTCAGCTTCGAGTTTCTTCACTTCCTCGATCTCGGACGATAAGTCAAAGCCTAGGGCATTTATCTCCTCGATAGTCTCCCTTCAGAATAGTCGTTTCATATATTCAGCCTTTGTGTTTAGGTGGACCTCGGCTGCCTCCATCGGCCTTGTATTGGGCCACCATTTCTTCTGCATCAGCGGAAGTTATGTCCAACTTGGACTTCAGTGTCACATATTCCCTATCGAAGGCATCCCGCTCTACGACATCCAAGCTCAATTATGCTCGAAGATCGTCATTTAGTTGAGCCCATTTATCAGCTTTGTCTTTTTCCACCCGGAGTTTGTTCTCCACCAATGCCAACTCTGCCTTTGCAACCTCCTTCTCCGAGGAGAGTCGGTCAATCATGCTCTTCCACACTTTGGTCTGAGCCTTGACCTCGTCCATCTCGACCCACAACTGGTCGTTCAGATCCATCTTCTATTGAACTTGCAAAGTTGTGTTGTTAGTCATCGTGACTAGCTGCTCATTTTTATCTTCAAAGACCTTTGCATTTTCAACCAGGTCAGCATGTTCCCGTTTTAGGGTCACGGCTTCCTTTCGAGTTTTTCCAGCTCGGCTTGGAGAATCGGGAGGTCCTTAAGGGACTCGTCCTGTTGCTCACTCAGAATCCTGCACATGTCTATTTTCCGGCCTGGCTCCTTGAGCTGGAACTTGAGCTGGCAGGTTTCCAAGCGGTACTGAAGGAAACTCTCGTGGTGAAGAAATAAAGCCTATAAAGAAATGGAATTAAGTAAGAGGCATCGAAGGAAAATTTAAATGATTCATTAGAGGAGTTTGAAGGTGTTGGGACCTTTCCCGATTCAACGCCTGTTGTGCCTCGTTGAAGAGACTCGATGTGCCCACCTCATTCATCTTCATTTGGTCCTCCTCGTTCACTAGGCACAGTGGTAGTTGGTTACACCTACCGGAGCGGATAGGACCCGGGCATCCTCCGGGACTGTGAGGACAATTGTCCTCTTATACTCGGGGCCCACACTTGGCACTAGGAATTGCTTCACTAATCTTGGGTTCATGCTCGGCCCATCAGCTCTCGAAGACACGTCCTTCTTCGATATCTCCAGGTGTCCTAGACCAAAGAAATCTTCCAATGTAGACATGTCCATGACATCGAAGAAGGAGTGGAGAGGATCCTCCGCACCCTGAGCTCCTTCACTTGATCTTTCCTTGCCCTCTTGGGCCTCTTCGAGCATAGACTCGGTATAGGAAGGCGTCTCAACATTGTCTATCACACCAGTCGCCTCCTTCAAAATAGGAATGACTTCTCGTAAGGTCACGACCCCCGTCTCCATCTCGACTTCTCGAGTCAGAAGGAGCTCAACTACGTAGCCCCTTCCTTCAGTCGCCTTCTGTTCCCCAGCAGGGGTTGGGTTCATGAGTAACAAAAAATTCCCCTTCTTCAGGCTCATCCCTTAGCCGGTAAATCAAGTAAGAGTCTGGTACCCGGGACTCAGTGTTCTTCTTGGGCTTGCGAGCCCGAGTGGACGTCCGCTTTTTATCTTCACTTCGGGCCCCTCTGAGCCCGAGGATTTTCTTTTTCTCTTCTTCTCCTCCACAGCAACC
The DNA here is from genome assembly GCA_005239505.1 of Nicotiana paniculata. Classification (NCBI taxonomy): domain Eukaryota; kingdom Viridiplantae; phylum Streptophyta; class Magnoliopsida; order Solanales; family Solanaceae; genus Nicotiana; species Nicotiana paniculata. The sequence goes on from ML318593.1 coordinate 48,641, forward strand.
CGGGGTTTTCCCGACACGGAGGGTTCATTGGGTAAGGACGGGTCCTCATCACCATCTAGCGGCCTAAGCTCGGTGGTCTTAGGCAAACCTACTAGGGAAAAGAGAAGATCAACATCATGTAAGCTTGGGCATAGTAATAACTATCCAGGAGAAAGCATTACCATGAGAACGGGCCTTCCATCTTCCATTCAAAAGATTGCACCATGTGCGCTCGTAGTATGACATCTGTTGGCATATCCCTACGATCTAATCATAGAGCTAGGAGATCACATTAGGAACCCGAGCAATAGCTGCACGACCACAAATATTGACGATGAGAGAAAAAATTAAGGGAAATTGACACTTAGGGAAAGACTATACATACGAGCTATGTTCCATTTCTCGGGGAATGGAAGGAACTCAGGAGGACTAAGTCTTTTATTTTAACCCAAACAAAATACCCTGCCAGCCTCGGTCTTGATCCTCGTCGATGCTCAAAAAAGGATCCTTGTTGGCTCGGTGAGCGAGCTTGATTATTCAGTGTTCGAGTGTGAATCGAGAAGATTCAGTGTTTTTCACAAAGTGGCATAAGTGGATCACGATCCTCCAGAAAGACTGGTGGATTGCTCGAGGCACACTTTGTACCTCTTGCAAAAGACCGGGATCACCTGATCAACTGGTCCCAACGTAAAGGGGTAACTGTAAACACTTAAATATCCCTTCACGTGGGTGGTAATGTCGTCCTCGGGCCCAGGGACAACCACATCTTTGCCTTCCCATCTACACTCCTCTCAGACTATGGGAAGGGTATCTTCAGTAACAGAGCATATATATCTCCATGCTCCTTCACCCCGGCCTTGTTTGACGGAGGACTTCTCAATCTTGAAGTCATCCTTGATGGAGCAACCCCCGGGTATAAAGCTTTTCATCAGACGCTCGGGGAGCGCCTCGGGAGCATCAACCTTGGTATCTACGGCCGGATGAGAAGATGAAGGGGTTGTTTGCTGTGGTACAAACTTGGAAGTCTTGGCCCTCGTAAATCTGGGAAATGTATGAAGATTTGGAGACGGTGTATGAAGATTTGAAGTTTAGAAGTGAAGATAAGAGGTTCTGGGATGAAAATCCAAGAAAATGTGTGAAGGTTTGGAGGATGAAGATGAAGATATGAAGGTTCAAGAAATAAGGTATAAAGATATGAGAAAATCGAAAGCCTTTGTAGAGTTCGACGGTAAAAGCTAGGATCAGAAAGTGAAGCAAATGAATGGGCGAAGCATTTATAGGGGGATATACATGACGTTTCGCGTTCGAAGGCAACCAGCCGATGAACGACACGTGTCCAAACGACGTGACTGATGGGTTGTTTTGGCTTATCCGACATCTCAGTTGTAACGTGCGAAGGAAGGAATTGGGGTTCATCTATCATCTCCCATCATTTCGGCAAACCTACTCTCTGGGAAACAAGAGGACTATCTGTATACGGGTGAAATTGGGGGTAACATATACCCCGATTTCCCGGTAAGCAAATGAAATGAAGACGTGACAGCATGACATCTCGACTGAATCTGGGAACTCTTTGAATCGAGGATGGAGTGGGGTACTCGCCGAAACAAGCTCCAAGACCTCGGAAAGCACTACAAACGGTTGCACACGACTAATAGAGGGCCGTGAGCGGATGTCGCCCGATATCGGTTGTGTGTCAGTAATTGATGAGAAAGGAGGACTTTTACCTTTTTTAGAATTGTACTAGTGATAAAACTCTCCTATTATATAAAGGGAAACTTTTTAATCTATGGACACATTGTAACATGCATATCAAGGCAATAAAAACTTATTTCTCTGCTTTCTAGCTACTGCAACGTCTTGACTTTATTTTTGTTCTTTGTTCTTGATTTTCTTCGAGCCCAGGATCCAAACGAGGGCAGAAACTATTGCCCAGTCCAAGTCAAGGTAGGGCATAACATTACGACTGTTTTGATTGTTCATTATGTATTTAACTCATTTCTCTAACATTCTTGATTATTTGTGTTGAACCAATACACATATCTTTAAAATCGCGTATAAATTTAATTGTTATCCATATTAAGGGTAAGAAATGCTAATATTTAATGTTCTTATTGTTTGTCACGACCCAAAAGTCACTAGTCGTGATGACACCTAACTCGACCCGCTAGGTAAGGCAACTAACAGTCAATACAATCCAAATGAAATTATAGGAAAATAGTGAAGAATTATCTAGACATTTACAATTTAACCCAAGAACTGGTAGTATGAATCATGAGCTTCTAAGACTTGCAATTTACAAAGATGATACAAATAATTATACGATCTGTTTGAAAGTTACATAAACAGATTTACAAAATCTAAAGCTACCAAGGACAAGTGGCAGCTATATCCGGAATGCACGAACATCTTCAGGGTTAGCTCCCGACATCACCAGTAGCTCTGCTCCAAAAATCTACACACAAGGTGCGGAAGTGTAGTATGAGTACAATGGACCCCATGTACCCAGTAAGCATGTTGTCTAACCTCGTCGAAGTAGTGACGAGGCTTCTTAGTTAAAAGATCCTCACTGATAAAATCTGTAATGTAAACTAACAATAGAACTATACCGCAGATCCGATTACCATTCGCAACCGATTTCAAGCCTGCCCATAGACAAATTTCAAAGTCCTTAAAGGCTACAGGAGACCTAGAACTTGCCAGAACTTTCTCGATAACCACTCACCTTAATACGATCTTCAATGCACAACTAATACTCATCGAGAAACTCGTGCTCCACTAGTATATGATTATTCGAAGAAATAACCAAGCAATCCCTCGGCCCCGAAACTGATACAACGCATGATCCTACAATTCGATTGTCATTAGCAGACTCCCCACTTAACCTAAATCCATAAAACACATTGTCGGTAATCCAAAGTACCACATCTTTGTAGCATGGCCCAATCCCACATGACTTAACTGAATACCTCAAAAACACATGCAATACTAGTCATTAGAACACTCTGAAGACTATGCCAAGCACTTACCCATCCTTGAAATAGTAAAACAACTTCCCTAAATGCTCTTAAATGATAATATATGCACCCCACCGAATGAAACCTCATACAAAATCCACGATCGCAACTCATCATGCAAGAGGTGTCCCACCAGCTATACTCAAATCGATACCTTACTATGAACCCAGCTTTGTCACAACAGCTAGGCCACCAGCCAGTCTTCCCAAGAATGTGCTTAATAACCGGATATAATAACCTGCCTTGTACCATAATTTAACAGCTAAATGATTTAACATTGTATCTGCTCCTGACACTAGACAACACATCGTGATGACAATCAAGCATCTATAGCCCTCTGTAACCCATCTGCAGCATCACATATCGTCGGTGCATAGAGAATACTGAGTACGCAACATCACATATGAACGATTGGGAAGAATCAAAATCGTATGTTTCAAGCTGAAACAAGGCCGCACGATAAGGAAAGAAAGATGGGAAGTTTGTGTCTTAAATGCCCTGTAGCCTCTCGAAGATAGGTATGGACGCCATCATACCGATCCACAAGACTCTACTAGACACTTGCTCATGACTCATAGAACCTATGAACCTAGAGCTCTGATACCAACTTGTCACGACCCAAAAATCACTAGTCATGATAGAACCTAACTCGGCCCGCTAGGTAAGCCAACTAACACTCAATACAATCCAAATAAAATTATAGGAAAATAGTGAAGAATTATCTAGACATTTTCAATTTAACCCAAGAACTGGTAGTACGAATCATGAGCTTCTAAGAATTGGAATTTACAAAGCTGATACAAATAATTATACGATCTGTTTGAAAGTTACATAAAGAGATTTACAAAATCTAAAGCTACCAAGGACAAGTGGTAGCTATATCCGGAATGCACGAACATCTTCAGGGTCAGCTCCCAACATCACCAGCAGCTCCGCTCCAAAAATTCTGCACGCAAGATGTAGAAGTGTAGTATGAGTACAACGGACCCCATGTACCTAGTAAGAATTTTGCCTAACCTCGTCGAAGTAGTGACGAGGCTTTTTAGTTAAAAGATGCTCACTGATAAAATATGTAATGTAAACTAATAATACAATTATACTACAGTATAACAAAATAGAGCACGCGAAACAAATGTGCAAAGAAATAACGGAGTACTAAAAGAGATCACAGTTCAACAGTTTTTAATATCTCGGCCAATCTTTTCTTAAGAGCAAAAACCAATAAACCACAATAGTCACCCCATAACTTTTATAGCGGGAGAAATATACTCAGATATAAGTCAATTACACGGCAACACCCTTCGCACATTTATCTTATCCTCACCAAATATGCATACAACAGTACCAGCCAGATGGCAGAAATGTCGATAACAGTAATGACAAAGTAGAAAATACGCAAGTAGCAATAATGAACAAGAATGTACATAAGGGCATCAGTAACAAACTAGGCAGAAAGCATAGAGGTAATGACAATAATTAGGAAAAGGAATGTAACTTCAACTAATTAGCTTGGTGGAGGCATAAATACAAATATAATGTATTTGAGGGGAACACATTATCTTTATGAGTTAACAAGTAGAAGCATGAATGACTAACCGGGTAGAAGGCATGTACTAAGTGCAAATAAATAGATATGACAAAGATGTAATTATGATAGCAGGAAGTAGGCATGGTATTTACAAGTTTAGTAAGTAGAAGACATGAGCAACACAATAACAAATAAGATAGAGAAAAAGAATAGGGCATTAACGACAAGTCATATAAGAATCATAAATAATACAATAACAGCTCAATGTAACGACATGAACGTATACACAAGGAAAAGATATCACAATATAATGCATGTCCCTCGTCCTCACCTACACGTAAACACCCATCGTGCCATGAAATCACGATAATTTAAAGCATGATAACATAAATGAAATGGCACAGCATCATCCTTCGTGATTTACACTCTTCCTCACATGATAATGTATATACAATGGCATGACATCATCCTTCTTGCTTTACACTATTCCTTACCAAGCATATGTATATCAATGACAAACAAGGCAAGAAGCATAAATAACGCCAAGGAGAGTGTTTAAACGAATCTTCCAAATGAATCCCAATCACAACTTTCCAAGCCAACAATAGTTTAATAAACTCGCAAGAACCTTATTATTCAAGTATTTCAACAAATATCACGAATGATATACAACACGAGTATAGAATCTAGTATATCAAGAATATCGACCATAGAAATGTATCAATGACTACAAATAGTGATGACTGAATTAGACACATCATTGTATTCTTAGAATTCCATACAATTTGATCAAATTATATTCGGATAGATCAGGCTTGGAGTGACTGATTGGGTTGTTTAATGTTATCTTCAAGACAAAGATGATGCCTGATGAGTGGTGGTGGAGTACAATAGTTCCGGTGTACAAGAACAAAGGGGATATCCAGAATTGTAACAACTATAGGGTTATTAAGTTACTAAGTCATACCATGAAAGTATGGGAGAGGGTGGTAGAAGGGAGGATTAGGAAGGAGGTATCTATATCGGAAAACCAGTTCGGATTTATGCCGAGTCGTTCTACTACGGAAGCTATCCACCTTATCAGGAGGTTGGTGGAACTATACAGAGATAGGAAGAGGGATTTGCATATGGTGTTTATTGACCTAGAGAAGGCGTATGACAAGGTTCCTAGTGACGTCCTTTGGAGGTGTCTGGAGGTGAAAGGTGTGTCGGTGGCTTACATTAGGGCGATAAAGGATATGTATGATGGAGTTATGACTCGGGTTAGGACTGTGGGGGTGACTCAGAGCCTTTTCCGGTTGTTATGGGGTTACACCAAGGATCTGCACTCAGCCCGTTCTTATTTTCTCTGGCGATGGACGCAGTGACACACCATATCCAAGGAGATGTGCCATGGTGTATGTTGTTCGCTGATGATATAGTTCTGATTGATGAGATGCGAGGCGGCGTGAATGGGAACAAGAGGAATGGAGGCAGGCCTTGGAGTATAAAGGTTTCAAGTTGAGTAGGACTAAGACGGAATATGTGGAATTGTAAGTTCAGCGACGGGCTGGGGTAAGCGGATGTGGAAGTCAGGCTTGACTCACAGGTCATCCTCAAGAGAGAAAGTTTTAAGTACTTAGGGTCAATTGTCTAAGGAGATGGAGAGATCGACGGGGATGTTACGCACCGTACTGGGGTGGGGTGGATGAAATGGAGGTTAGCGTCTGGAGTCCTGTGTGACAAGAATGTTCCACCAAAACTCAAAGGTAAGTTCTATAGAGTAGTGGTTAGACTGGCCATGTTGTATGGAGCTGAGTGTTGGCCAGTTAAGAAATCACATATCCAGAAAATGAAAGTAGCAGAAATGAGGATGTTGAGATGGATGTGTGGGAACACTAGGCTCGATAAGATTAGGAATGAAGATATTCGAGAGAGGGTGGACGTGGCTCCCATGAACGACAAGATGCGGGAAATGCGACTTAGATGGTTCAGACATGTGCGGGGGAGAAGCCTAGATTCACCGGTTAGGAGGTGTAAGCGGTTGACTTTGGTAGGTAAGAGAAGAGTAAGAGGGCGGCCTAAGAAGTATTGGGGGTGAGGTGATTAGGCAGGACATGGCGCAGCTTCAGATTTCCAAGGACATGGCTCTTTATAGGAATATGTGGAGGTCGAGCATAAGGGTGGTAGGCTAGGGGGTAGTCGAGAGTTCTTCCCTCTTTATACCGGGTAGTATGATAGAGTTTTGTTTAGGTTTGTTAGCGGTCTATTGTTACGACCCATTTCCGGAGTCGTGATGGCGCCTGTCGTGGAACCAGACAAGCCACCCATTTTATCTAACTAAATACAATTTCCCATATAACGCCCTTTTTTAACAAGTCTGAAATCAATAATAATAATAATAATAATAATAATAATAATAATAATAATAATAATAATAATACCAATATTTTTGGGAAAACTAGTTTATGAAATCAAAAGACCAAATCCTACTAACTCCGGATCCAGTGTCACACATTCATGAGCTGCTAATACTTAATACAACCAAAGAAATGACTACATAGTCTGAAAATAAATACGACAGGTAGAAAGGAAAGAGAAGACGAGATCACGGTCGCCAGCTGCTACCTCGTCAACTCTAATGAAAATGCTATGCTCCCTGACCCGAGCTAAATTCCGATGTACCTGTATCTGCACACAAGGTGTAGGGGGTAACGTGAGTACACCAACTCAGCAGTAACGAAACCAACCTGTGGGCTGAGAGGTAGTGACGGGCTAAACGTCCGACAATTCAAACAACAGTATATAAATTGGATATGACAGTAATATATCAGGAAATTAACACGATGCATCAAGATATGTTTGTAACTTTGCATACTAGCATGAATACATATAGAACCAAGAATGATGTATACTCAGTAATCACTCTCTCATAAGGTGGTCCACTCAGTACCAGAATACGGCCTTCCGACCCAGGGAAGTCCATCTCGGATATTACATAAACACAAGTGACACAGTCACTAAGTACTGAGGAAAAAGGCCGATCCAGCCCCCACGGAGAAATCCATCTCTGGAACATAATAACCATGGATAAATCCATATACGGAACATAATAACCACGGAGAAATCCATCTCCGGAATATCTGTGCGCTCACTAGGGGTGTATAGACTCCAGAGGGGCTCCTTTCATCCCAAGCGCTATATCAAGCCAACGAAGGCATGATTTCAGGATCGTTGCGGTGTGCAGTCCGACCTCATAACTGTCTCAAAACCAGGCTCCAAGCCTCACTCAGTCAGTACCTTCCAATCTCACTCACGATGCTCTAACATATGAAAATCAGTTCAAACCAATGATAATATAGAATAAACTAGCAACTTGCGAGACTGAGGCATGAAACATATACTGTAGCAGGACTGAGTACATGAAAGCAATAACCACAGATAGAGACAACAGTAATCGACCATTCCGGTCTAAACACATCGGTGTGAAGCCTTAACATTTATACTTAGCATGATTTCTATTTCGTTCAAGGTAATTACCACCTTCACAGTACAATATCAATCTGGAGTAACCAGTAGACAGTGCCATGGGATGAGCCAGGCTACAAATATTAGGTAAACGACCGCATCCCTGTCACTTGACAAGTGCGTCACCTTAATTAACAACAAATATCAAATAGTTTGCGGTTTCGAATCCTCAGTTCCAAGTTTAGAAGCGTTACTTACCTAAAAACCGGCTAACACACTACTCCGCAGTGCCCTTGCCTCTAAATTCAGCCTCTGATTGCTCCAAATCTACCAACAATCAGATGTATATCATTATAATATGCTAAGGAACTAATCCCAATCGAAATGTATCAAAAATACTCAAAAATCCCGAAATTGGTCAAACCCGACCCCCGGGCCCACGTCCCAAAATTAATAAATTTTTATACCAAACTTTTCTTCATCATTTCACGAGTCCGTACATATAAAGAACACCAAAATCGGAGTTTGTTTGACTCCTCAAATCGACCCTTAAAGGTCTCATAATCTCAAGCCCAAAAATCAATTTTTTCTACTGATTTTCCATGAATTTACAATGGTTTTATGTTCTATAATCATCCATGATCGAGTTTTAATAATCAAAACACTTACCTCTATGAAGAACAAGGATTTCCCTCTTCAAAATTCGTCCCCCAAGGCTCTTTTCCGTACTACAATGGTGTAAAATAAGGTTTAAGTCGCGGAAAGGTTTATTTAAATATGCCTAGTGATTTCATCACCGCGATCGCGGAAAAAGCCACGCGATCATGATTCACAGCAACTCAAACCCACGCGATCGCAGCCCATCACACGCGATCGCGAAGCACACTGACCAGTCCCCACGCGCACCCCTCTATCCCTACGCGACTGCAACATGCCCCACGCGATCGCACTGCTCAACCTCTGCGGTCGCGAACACACCTATGCGATCGCAGAGAGTAAAATTATGCCCCTCACAAATTTCACTACGCGATCGCGACTCTCCCTACGCGATCGCAGTGAAGGAAAATTTGCTGCACAAAAACAAGAAAACCAGCAATTTACCTAAGTCCGAAAATGCCCGTTGACCAACCGAAATCAATCCCGAGCCCCTCGGGACTCTAACAAAAGTTACCAACACATCCCATAACATCATTCAAACTTAGTTTCACTCTCAAAACACGAAAACTAACATCAAAACACCAAATTTACATCAGATCCAAGCCTAAGAACTTTGGAATTTCTAAAATCTTCCAACGATGCCGAAACTATCCAAAACAACTCTGATTGACCTGAAATTTTGCAGACATTCCAAAATGACATTACGAACTTGTTCCAACTTTCGGAATTCCATTCCGACCCCGATAGCCTATTTTCCACTGCCGTCCGGAAATCGCCAAAAACTAGCTTTCGCCAATTCAAGCCTAATTCTACACCGGGCATCACAAAAATATTCCGAACACACTCCTAAGTCTCAAATCACTTAACGAAGCTATTCGAGACATAAAATATGCATTCCGAGGTCTTTTCCCAATAAGTCAACTCTCAGTTGACTTTTCCAACCCTAAGGCTATTTTTAAAGACTAAGTTACTGAATTCTCATATAACCATTTCGATTTCAAGCCTATCAACTCTAACACATCAATAATAGAATAACAAATCTATAAAAAGTCAATGACAGCAATAAAAATGCAAGTTCTACGTAACGACAGACCGGGTCGTTACATTATCCCCCACTTAAACATACGTTCGTCCTCGAACGTGCCTAGAGCTGTTCCAACACCACCAAAAATTTGTTGTGTAACCTTTCATGCACTTATTAGAAGGTGATACCATGTCACCTTACCCCATCTACGTTCGATAACACAACATAACTGAAATTTCATTATCAAATCCTGACCCATAGACCTTAAAACCAAGTTTCCACTTCTGAAATAATTTACAAGTTCAAATTTCCACGACTATAAGATGAAATAGTCTGAACACGTTGTCTCAACCCAAATCTGTAACTCAAGATGAAATCACATTATATACCGCGTGGCTCAAACACTCATAGCGATAACACTTAACCACAACAGCTGTTCAAACAACTCAATACTGGTACATACCCTCTTATCAAACCATGCCTCGTTCTAATACTTCCATATACTGCCAATGATGAAAGAAACACGTATAACCCAGTAACCATTCGCCCGATCAGTAACAATACTGTCCGGAGCCATAACTTGTGCAACTTGTGCACTCAATAACCACATACCAAGAGTCATAAATTAAGAAAACTCGCACGACAGGGATATCCGCCACTAACACTTACCATTACCACATCATACTAAAAGTCTGATACACATCGTGAAACCATGTCACACAAATCCGACACCAAGGATCATGCCTCTACCTAACCGAGTTGCAAAGCGTGATTCCATTCAACCGCTGGATCCCATGACACACTCCACACCACCTTGCTCAAAATCAATAACCATGCAAAATTCGACATCAATTACTCAAAGTGCATTTCCATAATCACGGGAAATCGGACGATACCGTGCCACCCGAACCAGAAAGAACATAACCAACACGTCTCAATCCTACAACACCCGATGGACTACATCATATGCACATATATAACCAACGATCACAACTCCTCGAACACCGAAAGGTAACTCATAGATCACTCCAAGACACGAATAATCTCAATAAAAATCGAATGGTACATCCCTCAACAATAGCATTTCGGAGTCAACAATTTCGACTCGGTGCAGACCACACACCCATACCGGCCTACCAATAACTCTAAGTCAACTCTGGTCACCCACAACAGGTAGATAACTCTCTGAACGTTCATAATGACTGAATCATGACATATATTAACACTTAACTAGCTTTGCTCGCATCCTCGTAGTTCATAACTACAAAAATAATCTGTTCATGAAAAATCCCAGTCTCAAAATCCAGGAGGCGCATCAATTACCATATCTGACCCTACTTCCACCACTCGAATATATAACACATCCTTGATGCTCAATCATTCCATGAGGGATACCCCCATAATTCCTCTGTGTCACCAAGGAACCTTGAATATCATCAGTCGATCCAACGAAAGAGCGTCGTAACACCAATGAAGCACCCTTATTCAACACATTGTCCTTAATGAATGTATACTCTCATCCAGCCACCCAATAGTGGTATCCTTTACCTCATCATCTGAAGCTGCCACTTCTGACCTTCCTTCCAGAACTGAACCGTGACCTCACATAAGCAACTCTCCACTATACACAAAATACCGCATACGCCATGCAATCCTATGATAAACATGAGGACTTCATGCTCCCTTCCTAGCCACAACAACTACGTACCCAACTAGCCAAGAACTTTCCATTCGATCCCATCTAGAAACAAAATCACTATACATCACTTGGCCCTCATGCCCGTAGAAATATACATCTCCAACTGTGGTAGAAACCATTAAGAACTCACGAATCACACTTGTACAACACCAAACCGTCAGGACTGAACCCTTCTAACTCAACCAAGCTACGCAAGCCACCAAATTCCAAGAGAATTGCTAATAATCACCTGTAACAACTCATTACCTTATAAACACCCAAAGAACTAACCATATCCCTTATTATCCCGATCAAACCTACTACCAAGTTGTCCAATTTATTCAATTTCCTTCTGACTTACCTTCGAATTGATACTCCTTATTTCCATAATACCACAATTCTCAATCCCGACTCACTGCACGAAACCTGAGTATAAAAAGAAAAATACCATCTAAGGCTCATAGGCCGCTGAATACTCCCTCAATTATCCCCAAATGCACCACATTAGAAATACTTACCCTGAAGAGACTTCCTACGAATTTAAAGTCATTACCTTCACTTTCCTGATACTAGTGGATAAAATCCATGATAATGCAAATACATCACAAGCCTTGACACCTTTCCCGTAATCTCAGTTCTAGCCCTTCTCACACCTTGAAGATCCTCGATCGCTACATATAACCTTGAATCCGTATGAACCATTCTCGAACGCCATTTACTCTACCAAATTTCAATTACATTAACCAAGTAAACAAAATGACCTGACCCCACTTGCAATCCACATACTAGGAAAGTAATCCACACCTTTGAAGCAACAAGCACGCTCATACATTGCACACTCTACACTTACCAGTACAACTCCATCATATAATGAATTCCACTATCCGTAAAGTACATTACAACTTGTATCAAAGAAATTTCCATCACTCGAGTCATTCCCTGACTCCACCTCTGTAGGTTATAGTTGATTCACCAACATACCTCGAACCGAAACCAATACAACACATAATCATGTAATCAACTTATCAATAACGAACTCCCCCACTTGGCTCAAAGCCAAGGATCACGAAAAACAAGACTATGCCCACACATTATCACTGCCACCATGCTGTGGTGGGATTCAACTAAATCCTCCATAAGCATATATGACCCAAACCATCTAACACTCAAATCAATTGCACATCTCGCATCCACCATTGTGATGGTCACGCCAACTCCCACTAGCGATCTAAACTCAGTTGTAACATGCATCATTTACTGATAGAGAGAACTTACTACAGATAAACACAAGGGTCACACACCTCAGGACACCCGCAGGAGATGCCCCTACCTGCTAAATATGAAAATGTTATCTCCCTATACACTTCCAAATATCATAGCTATCACACAATCACTATACCTTCCTACAGTAGAACACAACCACTGCCTGCCCTCGAGACATCCCATAAGCGGTATAAGAACCTGAAGTTGATGGCAATACTAACACTGGTTCTGTGGTCCAGGAATTCCTGAGCTTCTAGAAGCTCCACTCACACTCGTCTGACCACATAGATACCTTTGTTGTACACCACGTGTCCCTAGAATGCTACTGAACTAAGCCCACAATTCACAGTTGGAGAACTTCGCACAAAGCTTCTCCTCCATATATCCTTGTAATACCATCATCAAATGCCGAGTATGCTATCCCTGGCTACGAGATTACAGCAGGATGCCATCAATAAATACAATAACAAAGGAGTTATAACACGGCCGAATACATCGTCAATCAAATACATGAACGTTGTTGGGGCATTAGTCAACCCAAAAGACATCACCAGGAACTCATAACACAACAGAAAAATCTACTTCACTCCACAACTAAACCACACGAGAGGTCCTTCAATACACTCATAACTCGAAGCCATATCCTAACTCAATATAGACGTCAAATACTTAATGGTTCTTGCCACATTTCCCACTAGTCCATTCTTGTTACAATCAAACAACGTGAACACATCTAACTATGAATCAAACTCACCACGTAGTCATCTATTCACAAAGTTCCATCAATAAGGACACCAACGGACATATAAGTCCCCAATACATATGCTCACACAAATTAAATCTCGGCACTCAAGCTACAGACAAAGATGCTGATACCGAGCGCTCATGTGCGCGTTTGAATACATGAAAGGAGTTCAAAGAATTACGCTTCAGGTTGAATCAATGGATTCGCACGACAAGAGTTCGAGAATGTGAGATTTTTCCTAAAGGTTCTGCAACCTCTCAAAGATAAGTACACAATTCTCCGTACCGATCCGCAAGACTCTACTAAACCTACTCATGACTGGTAAGACCTATTTAACCTAGCGTTCTAATACCAATTTGTCACGACCCATTTTCGGAGTCGTGATGGCGCCTGTCGTGGAAACAGACAAGCCACCCATTTTATCTAACTAAATACAATTTCCCATATAACGCCCTTTTTTAACAAGTCTGAAATCAATAATAATAATAATAATAATAATAATAATAATAATAATAATAATAATAATAATAATAATAATAATAATAATAATAATAATAATAAAAAATAAAAAAATAAAAAAATCCAATATTTTTGGGAAAACCAGTTTATGAAATCAAAAGACCAAATCCTACTAATCCCGGATCCAGTGTCACACAGTCATGAGCTGCTAATACTTAATACAATCAAAGAAATTACTACATAGTCTGAAAATAAATATGACAGGTAGAAAGGAAAGACGAGATCACAATCGCCAGCTGCTACCTCGTCAACTCTGATGAAACTGCTATGCTCCCTGACCCGAGCTAAATTCTGTTGTACCTGTATCTGCACACAAGGTGCAGGGGGTAACGTGAGTACACCAACTCACTAGTAACGAAACCAAACTACGGCCTGAGAGGTAGTGATGGGCTAAACCTCCGACAATTCAAACAATAGTATATAAATTGGACATGACAGTAATATATCAGGAAATTAACAAGATGCATACAGATATGTCTGTAACTCTGCATACTAGCATGAATGCATATAGAACCAAGAATGATGTATACTCAGTAATCACTCTCTCAAGGTGGTCCACTCAGTACCAGAATACGGCCTTCTGGCCCAGGGAAGTCCATCCTGGATATTACATAAACACAAGTAACACAGTCACCAAGTACTGAGGAAAAAGGCCGATCCAACCCCCACGGAGAAATCCATCTCCGGAACATAATAACCACGGAGAAATCCATCTCAAGAACATAATAACCACGGAGAAATCCATTTTCGAAACATAATAACCACGGAGAAATCCATCTCCGGAGTATTTGTGCGCTCACTGGGGGTGTATAGACTCCGGAGGGGCTCCTTTCAGCCCAAGCGCTATATCAAGCCAAAGAAGGCATGATTTCAGGATCGCTTCGGTGTGTAGTCCGACCTCATAACGGTCTCAAAACCAGGCTCCAAGCCTCACTCAATCAGTACCTTCCAGTCCCACTCACGATGCTATAACATATGAAAATTAGTTCAAACCAATGATAATATAGAATAAACTAGAAACTTACGATATTGAGGCATGAAACATAGACTATAGCAGGACTGAGTACATGAAAGCAATAATCACAGATAGAGATAGCAATAATCGACCATTCTGGTCTAAACACTTCGGCGTGAAGCCTTAACATTTATACTTTACATGATTTATATTTCGTTCAAGGTAATTACCACCTTCACAGTACAATATCAATCTGGAGTAACTAGTAGACAGTGCCATGGGATGAGCCAGGCTACAAATATTCGGTAAACTCCCGCATTCCCATCACTTGGAAAGTGCGTCACCTTAATTAACAGCAAATATCAAATAGTTTGGGGTTCGCACCCTCAGTTCCAAGTTTGGAAGCGTTACTTACCTCAAAACCGGCTAACACACTACTCCGCAATGGCCTTGCCTCTAAATGAGGCCTCCGAGTGCTCCAAATCTACCAACGATCAGATGTATATCATTATAATATCCTAAGGAACTAATCCCAATCGAAATGTATCAAAAATACTCAAAAATCCCGAAATTGGTCAAAGGCGACCCCTGGGCCACGTCCTGAAATTCAGAAATTTTTATACCAAACTGTTCTTCGTCATTTCACGAGTCCGTACATATAAAGAACACCAAAATCAGAGTTCGTTTGACTCCTCAAATCGACCCTTAAAGGTCTCATAATCTCAAGCCCAAAAAACAAATTTTTCTACTAATTGTCCATGAATTTACACTGGTTTTATGTTCTATAATCATCCATGATCGAGTTTTAATAATCAAAACACTTACCTCTATGAATAACAAGGATTTCCCTTTTCAAAATTCGTCCCCCAAAGCTCTTTTCCGTACAACCATGGTGTAAAATAAGGTTTAAGCCGCGGAAGGGTTTATTTAAATATGCCCAGTGATTTCTTCACCGCGATCGCGGCAAAAGTCACGCGATCGCGATTCACCGCAACTCAAACCCACGCAATCGCAGCCCATCACACGCGATCGTGAAGCACACTGACCAGCCCTCACGCGCACCACTCTATCCCTACGCGACCGCAACATGCCCCACGCGATCGCACTGCTCAACCTCTGCGATTGCGAACACACCTATGCAATCGTAGAGAGTAAAATTCCGCCCCTCACAAATTGCACTACGCGATCGCAGTGAAGGAAAACCTGCTGCATAAAAACCAGAAAACCAGCAATTTAAAGTCCAAAAATGCCCGTTAACCAACCAAAATCAATCCTAAGCCCCTCGGGACTCCAACCAAAGTTACCAACACATCCCATAACATCATTCAAAATTATTTGCACTCTCAAAACACCAAAACTAACATCAAAAACACCAAATTTTCATCGGATTCAAGCCTAAGAACTTGGGAATTTCTAAAATCCTCCAACAATGCCGAAACTATCCAAAACAACTCCGATTGACCTGAAATTTTGCAGACACATCCAAAATGACATTACGAACCTGTTCCAACTTTCAGAATTCCATTCCGACCCTGATAGCCTATTTTCCACTGCCGTCCGGAAATTGCCAAAAACTAGCTTTTGTCAATTCAAGTCTAATTCTACATCGGGCATCACAAAAATATTCCGAACACACTCCTAAGTCCCAAATCACTTAACGAAGCTATTCGAGCCATAAAATCTGGATTCCGGGATCTTTTCCCAATAAGTCAACTCTCAGTTGACTTTTCCAACTCTAAGGCTATTTTTAAAGACTAAGTTATTGAATTCTCATATAACCATTCCGATTTCAAGCCTATTAACTCTAAGACATCAATATAGATTAAACAATCTATAACAAGTCAATGACAGCAACAAAAAATTCAATTTCTACGTAACGACTGACTGGGTCGTTACATCTATGTTGTGTTCACATTGCTGTTTTTCATAGTTTTGTGTTATAGTCCTTTCACTTATTCGTTGTTGTTATTTTCTTTCTGGCATATTTTGATGTTACATGCTTTTTCTTTTATTTCTTTTCTGATATTATTGTCTCTCTTGTCGAGCCGAGAGTCTCAGGGAAACAGCCTCTCTACCCTTTTCGGGGTAGGGGTAAGGTCTGCATACACTCTAGTCTCCCCAAATCCCACTACTGGGATTTTACTGGGTATGTTGTTGTTGTTGTTGTTGATCAAGTTATAATAAGCTAAGTCTTAGTTTCTAACATTTAATATTATCTTCTCAGTATCTAGGAATCAAGTAAGGCGTGAAGCAAAAAGGTCACGTGATTCTACAAGACACCATTTATAACATAATTTACCCCCGAGCATGGTTAACCCTTGCACATGCATATATACTCATCACCTCATATATGTATCACCCCCGCATGTAGCAAAAAATGTCAAATAGTAGGAAAAATTCCCTCAACAAAGTTAGGCAAAACACTTACCTCAATTCGGCTAAGTCAATACTCAGTTTAGCTTTTTTCTTTACATATCCACCTCCGCTCGGTTCATTCTAGCCAAACACGACTTAAATACACCACACGATGCAAGAGAAAATAATTTCAATTAATAAAGTAGTGATTTTTATACAATCTCTAAAAAGTCCACAAAAGTCAACTCTCGGGCCCGCTCAGTCAAAACCCGAGTCCAAGGATAGGTCTTGATTACCCATAACCTCACGAGTCCAAATATGTATTTTGTTTCAAAATCTGAGTCCTATTAGACTCTCAAACCCCAGATTTTCATTTTTCAAAGTTTTGACAAAATCCCCAAATATTTCCCTAGATTCTCATGAATTTCATGTTATATCTTATGTAAAATCATGAAATATAATTGAGAATTGATTAGAGGTACTTACTCAATAATTTGGTATGAAAATCCCTTCACAAAATCGCCTCCCATCGAAGCTAGGGTTCAAAATACAACAAAATGAATCAAAAACCTGAATTACACAGCTGAAAACAAGTTGCAGATGTCGCATTTCTGATCCAGGGTTCGCAATTGTGAACCCTTGCAAAAGCGAAGAAGACTTCTCAATCGCAAACAAGAACAAGGCTGGAAAATGTCGCAATAGTGATAAAATGTTCGCAATTGCGAACTAGGCATCGCAATTGCGATATAAAAATGTTCGCAATTGGGACTACACCAGAAATCAACAGTTTTCCCGACACGGAAATGAGCATAGCTCTCTCATACAATGTCCAAATTTGATGATTCTTTTTTAGATGGATCCAAAATTATGATACGGATACAATGCTTCAATAAAAACTGAATTGGAATTTATTTTATTAATTTGGAACCATTTATTCTTGAAGAAACAACGTCGAAGCATCAAAATCAAGCGCAACACAACCTAAACCTATCTGAAACTCACTCAAGCCGCTCAGGACCTCATCCAAAGATACCAAAGAGTCTCGTAAGACAACACAGACCTAATAGAGGCCTCAAATCACATCAAATAACATTAAAATTATGAATCACACCTCAAATCGGACTTAATGAACTTATGAACTTTCGATTTCTACAACTCGCGTCGTATCACATCAAATCAACCCGAAATGAACTCCAATTATGCACACAAGTCCCAAATTCAACATATCAAAGCTATTCCAATTCCGAAACTACAATCTGAATGAAATATCCTCAAAGTCAACTTCCGGGCAAACCTTCTAGAAATATCCAAATGCAAATTCGGGCATGCGCCCGAGTCCAAAATCACCACCCGGACCTAACGGAACCATCAAAACTCCAATACGGGCTCAAACGCTAAAAAGTCAAACTTGGTCAACTCTTCCAACTTAAAGCTTCAATCTTGAAGTTCATTCTTCCAAATCGATTTCGAATAACTTGAAAAGAAAAATCGAAGATTCACACAAGTCATAATACATCATGTGAAGATACTCGTGCCCTCAAAATATCGAGCGAAGTGCAACTGCTCAAAACGACCAGTCGGGTCGTTACATTATTTGACACCAAATTTTAATTGTTGCGCAAACCGACTTGAGTTTTCTTTCTTTGAGGAATTTTTGAGTGAATGAATGGTGATGCCAGTAAATTGAGACACTTTTTATCAATCTGGGGTATACGGCATGGGCGAAGAGAGCATCTAAAGGATTACTTCACTTTTAGTGATCTTATATTGATCCTAGGGGTGGGCATCGGTCGGTTCGATTCAGTTATGAATATTATCGATTTAGAATATCGGTTATCGATTTACAAATATAATAAATTGATAACCAAACTGATAAGATATTATTTATCGGTTATCGATCATTATCGGTTTGGTTATCGGTTTACCCGATAAGATAACTCAATCTAGAGTTAAGCAAAAAAGAGAAAACAGTTCACTCGAGTTAAGCAAAAAAGAGAAGAATTAACATATAATATACTACCCAATTATGTGTTCTAGCCACAACTGATATTTGAAGCATGTTTCATTTTGACAAATTCATGACCAGTGCAATCTCAAAAATTGATACTACAACTTCATAAGCATTCCATCTCTAATTCACTAGAAATATTAGTTAACAGGAACATAAATTATAATTTTGTGGTTTTCTACCAAACCATAATCATGAGATCAATGTCATTTTCCAAGGTCCAATTATAGCAAGAGCAACAAGAGTACTAGTAATTCAACAGTTGTCCAGAGACAACTGAAATAATGTTAATTCTTCAACAACAGTTGTCCAAATATATTAATAACAATACAAAGTAGTAGCAATTTCACCTTAAAATTAACAAGTACAAACATAGTACTAAAACATGAGCACAAAATAAAGAATCGAAAACAATCAAAAATCCTATATTTGTATTATCGAACTCTACTGTAAAACTCAAAAGAAAGGAACGAAATTTGTTCTTAACAAAGAAGTAATTTTGGAATACAAACTTACGCTAAGATTCTAAGAATGTGGTTGTACTTTGAATTTTGAAGAATTGTTCAAGAATTGAATCATAGTCTGAAGAGTGATCTGTGAAACTTCAATCTTAAATGCGGCTGGGAAAATTGGGAAAAAAGAGAGAATGAAGCCCTAGATGTATTTATATACTTAAGGGTAAAATCCTAGTTTTATTAAATCTTATTGGGTTATCCGTTAACCCGTTAAGAAATTGGGCAAACCGTGGCCCGAACCGATAATCGAATAGTGAAAAAATACAAAACCGTTATCGAGTCGTTAACCCAATGACTCGATATCGATACCCCAATAAGCTTTTTTCATTTCGAGATATCGGATATACCCAATATATGCCCAGTCCTAACTGATCCGGACAATCACTAGCTACAATCAAGAATGCCTTTTTTGGATCTGAGTTATTATTTTTATTTCATGAGCCTCTAAATTAATAAAATCCAGGCACCAAAAATTTCATTATAGCTATCATTTTCTTTGTTTTGTTTCCTGGTCTCTCAAGCATGTAAAGAGAGAGATTTTCCAAACTCCAATGATTGCAAATTTTGTGATGATATTTTATTTTGAAGGACTTTAAGAAAAAAAATAAAAAAATTAAAATTTATAATCTTAAACATGTTATAATATTTGTGTGGTTATAAAATTTTTTAATTTTGTGAGATAATATTTATGTGAAAAAATAAAAGTGTAGAGTTAATTGTTTCTAATTTAAAAGTGTGTCATTTAATTTAAATGAATTTAAAAGTAAAATATGTTGTATAAACTGAAAATAAGGGAGTATTATTTAGAAAGAATTACAATAAAATACACATGACTTCACACCATAATAAAAAATGTGTAACGACCCGGCCGGTCGTTCCGTGAGATTAGCCCTGTTTCGCCGTTTCTGCTTTATCATATGTTTCTTAGCCTATTTATTTTAAGTTGGGTCCGTTGGTTCGGGTCGGAGTAGTCGTGAGAACAGAGACACTCAATCTCTTAAATTGGCTTAATAATTGGAATCAATTGGGAGTTGACTTATCGGTAAACAACCTCGGAATATAGATTTTATGGCTCGGATAGATTCGTTAGGTGATTTGGGACTTAGGCATGTGTTCGGAATGAAGTTTTGATGTCCGGTGTAGAATTAGGCTTGAATTGGCGAAACAAAGGAAAATAGGCTATCGGGGTCAGAATGGAATTCCAGAAGTTTGAGCAGGTTTGTAATGTCATTTTGGATATGTGCGCAAATTTTCAGGTCAATCGGATGTGTTTTGGATGGTTTCGGCATCCTTGGTGAAATTTAGAAGTTTCAAAGTTCATAGGCTTGAATTTGATGTGATTTTGGTGTTTTTGCATTGATTTTGGTGTTTCGAAGGTTCGACTAAGTTTGAATGAGGTTATGGGATGTGTTGGTGTTCTTGGTTGGGGTACCAAGGGGCTCGGACTGATTTCAGATGGTTAACGGGGGTTTGGACTTAAGAATTTGCAACAAAGTTCTTGCTGGTGCGACCGCACCTGCGGATGGGGATGCGCAGGTGCGATGGATGCAGGTGCGAAGGTCCTTGCGCAGGTGCAAAAATAGATCAGGCTGGAGGAAGTCGCAGGTGCGAGGCATGGGCCGCACCTGCGAAGCCGCAGATGCGGGTGAATCACCGCAGGTGCGAGAATTGGACTTTTAGTGGAATTGTGCAGTTACGCACCTGGGACCGCAGGTGCGGGTTCGCAAGTGCAAAGCGTGGGCCGCAGGTGCGGATTAACTAGGCAGGAGGTATAAAAATGTTCCTCCGCGAAATTTTGGCATTTTTCTAAATTTTGCATGCGAGTTGAGCATATTTGGGATAAATTTGAAGGAGGATTTCGAGGGTCTTCAGTGGAGGTAAGGTTCTCGGACTATACACTCGATTCTATGTTATTATGTGACGGATCAGGCTTAAAATTAGTGGATTAAATGGCATAAATTGGGGGTTTAGGGCTTGGGAAATTGAGACTTGTAATTAAGGAATTTAGGGGTTGTATGTGGTCGGATTTTGATACATTTTATATGTGTAGACTCCGGAAAGGATAAGGATTCTTGTGACGCAATTTTTATCGAATTTCAAGATGTGGGCCCGAGGCTCGGGTTTGGCCAATTTCGGGAATTGTGCCTAAAAATTGATAGTTTTCGATTGAGCCTTGTTCATCTAGTGTATATTGACGATGTTAATCTGGTTTTGATTAGATTCGTAGCAACCGGGAGCCGATTCGAGGGGCAAGAGTATCGCGGATTAGTATTTTGGCCCGGTGGAGGTAAGTAATGGATTTAAATCTTATCCTGAGGGTATGAAACCCCGGACTTCGTATTTATCACTATTTTTAGAGTGGCGCACATGAAGGATGATGAGTGTGTGGCGTGCAGTGATTTCTGGATTTGGACTTGGTCCTCCGTGGCAACTATTGAGCTGCGTATTTTACTCTAAACCATATGTTAAATTGTGTTCTAAAACTATTGCTATATTTGGGCTATAAGCCATGTTTGGGGCCTCGTGCCTCACTGTGTTGACTTATGGTTTACACTCAGTCATATTATGTTTAACTGATTTCGAAACTCAGCCTTATTTACACTATGTTGAGATATAAAATGATGTTTTGGGTCGAGTACCCCGTTTTTCTGATATGCCCCAGGGGCTTTTGAGAGTTGCTGACTGAGTGAGGCTGAGGGCCAGATTGTGAGGATATGATATGCCATGAGGTGACTTGATATTAGAGCTTGGGCTGAAGGAGCCCCTCCGGAGTCTGTACACACCCCCAGTGAGCGCGGGTACCTACTGAGTGCGAGTGCCGAGTGACGAGTAATTGGGAGGCATGAGTGACAGTGAGGTTGCCTGAGGGGCTGATACTGAGTGACTATGAAGTATGCTGAGTGATGTTCTGCCCGAGGGCGATTTATGATTCATGTTTTTGCCCGAGGGGCTATGTATGATTTATTTCATTTCACACTAAATTATTCAGGTATTTATTTTTGAAATTGTTGGAAAAGACATTTTTCAAAGGATTTTTCTGAAGTTGGTTTTTAAAGCATGGTTATTTCATATTATATATATATATATATATATATATATATATATATATATATATATATATATATANCCCCTGTGTGCTGGTACCGAGCGTTAGTCATCTATTTTTGTGCGGAGCCGGAGCCGGAGTCGGGACATAGAGGTAGTTGTTCAGCGTCCGCAGCATCTCTGTTTTCCCTTTTCTTATTTTGTACCTAGTTCTTCGTTCCGAGGTTTTGTATTATAATAGTAGAATTTTTGGTATATTCCTTAGATGCTCATGACATGTTGACTCCGGATCTTGGGGATGGTTTTAGATTGTTTAACTGTTTATTTGGATTAATAGATTCAGTAATTTATATACGTTTATGAAATGTGGGAATGAGTTGGAGATTTTGGAAAGAAACTATAAATATGTGATTGTTGGCTAGCCTAGTTCCACGATAGGCGCCATCACGGCCGGTTGAGGATTTGGGGTCGTGACAAGTTGGTATCAGATCCTTGGTTGCATAGGACTCAACGGTCATGATCAGGTTTAGTAGAGTCTCGCGGATCGATACAGAGACGTCTGTACTTATCTTCGAGAGGCTGCATAACCCTTAGGAACAATCTCATTTTTCTTGAATTCTGTCATGCCATTTTGTTGACTCTGGAAATCTAAACTTTTGTTGTTTCATTCTCACAGATGGTGAGGACTCGCGCTACCAATCAGGGTGATCGGCCACCAAATAGACCAGTGAAAGGTCGGGGGCGCGGTTGAGGTCGTAGTAGAGGTAGGGGACCAGCCCGTGCAGCAGCCGGGACAGTACCAGAGGGTCCACCTACGATTCAGGATCAGGTTCTCGCCGTAGATGCTCCAGCGGGACAGGCTCAGGCACCGGCAGTGCCTATTGTTATTCCGGGTCTTCAGGAGACCTTGGCTCAGATCTTGACTGTATGTATCACCCTTGTTCAGGCAGTTGCTACTACTTCTCAGGCCGGGGGAGGCAGTCAGACTCCAGTTGCCCTGACACTTGAGCAGGTTACTCAGGGCCATCAGACACCGGGGGCGGTTCCAGCCCAACCGGTTGCTCCAGTTCGGGACTTCGTAGTTCCAGCTATGCTAGAGGACGAGCAGCGTAGACTGGAGTGATTTCGTAGACTTCAGCCTCCGACATTCAGTGGTGCTGAGGGCGAGGATGCCCAGGGTTTTCTGGATAAGTGTCAAAGGATGCTACGTACTGCTGGGATTTTGGAGACCAGTGGAGTATTATTTGCTACTTTTCAGCTTTCTGGTGCTGCTTTCACTTAGTGGGAGTCTTTTGAGAGGCGTAGGCCTGTTGGTTCAGCACCCCTCACCTGGCAGCAGTTCTCCACTATCTTCTTGGAGAAGTATGTGCCCCGGTCTCACAAGGAGAAGCAGGGCAGGCATTTTGAGCAGCTGCATCAGGTGGAGCTATCAGTGATGCAGTATGAGATGCGATTGTCAGAGTTGGCTCGTGCCACCGAGTAGGTCCATACTGATAGGGAGAGGATTAGGAGGTTCGTGGATGGCCTCATTTATCAGCTCCGCCGTTTTATGACTCAGGAGAGAGTATCAGATGCTGCCTTCGAGCAGCTTGTTGATATTGCTCGAGATATTGAGTCGGTTCACTGCCAAGAGCAGGAGGAGAGGGAGGCCAAGAGGCCTCGTGGATCGGGTGGTTCTAGTGGCGCTCCTTCTAAGGGGCAGTTTCAGCATGGTAGAGGCAGTTCATTCAGCCCTCCTCAGTCAGTCCGCCCAGCCTATAGTGGTGCATCTTCGGGGCATGGTCCCCGCAGTTCTCAGCCAGGCCGTTCTTCATTCGGTGCCCTCCCAGCCCAAAGTGTAGCTCGAGCACCACCAGTTCAAAGTTCCTCTATGCATGATTCTTCTACTGGCCATTCTGATGCCAGGGGTTTCTATCAGTCCCCGTCTCCAGCTCCAGGGAGTTGTTTTGAGTGCGGAGAGTTTGGGCACATGTGGAGGCAGTGTCCCGATCGTTCTGCCGGTTCTTCTCAGCAGAGGGGCCAGCCCTCGACTTCAGCTCCAGTTTCTTCACCACCTGCCCAGACAGCCAGGGGTGGTAGTCAGTCAGCTAGAGGCCGCCCTAGAGGGGGAGGTCGAGCAGGTGGAGGTCAGGCCCGTATGTATGCATTTCCAGCCAGGCCAGATGTTATGGCCTCCGATCCAGTGATCACAGATATTGTCTCAGTCTGTCACCGAGATGCTTTGGCTTTATTTGACCCTGGTTCTACATATTCCTATGTTTTATCATGTTTTGCCCATTTTATGGATATGCCCCGTGAGTCTCTAGTTACATCGGTTCATGTGTCGACTCCAGTGGGCGATACTATTGTTGTGGACCGTGTGCATCGGTCATGTGTGAATATCTATTGGGGGTCTGGAAACCCGAGTGGACCTATTGTTACTTAGCATGGTTGATTTTGACGTAATATTGGGCATGGATTGGCTATCTTCGTGTCATGTTGTTCTTGATTGTCACGCTATGACCGTGACCTTAGCTATGCCAGGATTTTCGAGGGTTGAGTGAAGAGGTTCTTCTAAGTATGTGCCAAGCAGGGTGATTTCCTATTTGAAGGCCCAGCGTATGGTTGAAAAGGGGTGTTTATCGTATCTGGCTTTTGTGAGGGATGTCAGTGGTGAGACTCCCGCTATTGATTCAGTTCCTGTGGTTCGTGACTTTCCGGGCGTGTTTCTTGCAGACCTGCCAAGCATGCCACCTGACAGGGACATTGATTTTGGTATTGACCTGCTGCCAGGCACTCAGCCTATTTCTATCCCGCCTTATCGTATGGCACCAGCGGAGCTAAAGGAATTAAAGGAGCAGCTTCAGGAACTCCTAGTTAAGGGGTTCATTCGGCCTAGTGTGTCACCTTGGGGTGCACCGGTGTTGTTTGTGAAGAAGAAGGATGGTTCTATTCGTATGTTTATTGATTATCGGCAGCTGAATAGGGTTACGGTGAAGAACCGATATCCTTTGCCTCATATTGATGACTTGTTTGATCAGTTGCAGGGTGACAGGGTGTTTACGAAGATTGACTTGCGTTCCGGCTATCAACAGTTGAAGATTCGAGGGCCAGACATTCCGAACACTGCTTTCAGGACTAGATATGGTCATTATGAGTTTCTGGTATGTCATTCGGGCTAACCAATGCCCCAGCATCCTTTATGCACTTGATGCACAGTGTCTTCCGACCTTATCCGGATTATTTCGTCATCATGTTTGTTGACGATATCTTGGTGTATTTCCAATCTCGAGAGGATCATGAGCAGCATTTGAGAGTTGTGCTTCAGACCTTGAGGGAGAAGAGATTGTATGCAAAATTTTCGAAGTGTGAGTTCTGGCTTGATTCAGTAGCGTTCTTGGGGAACATGGTGTCTAGTGAGGTTATTCAGGTTGATCTGAAGAAGATAGAGGTGGTGCAAAGCTAGCCTAGACCGTCATCAGCTACCGAGATTCGCAGTTTCCTTGGTTTGGCAGGGTAATATCGTCGTTTCGTAGAGGGATTTTCATCTATTGCAGCACCTATGACCAGACTGACCCAGAAGGGTGCTCAGTTCAGGTGGAGTGAGGAGTGTGAGGAGAGCTTTCAGAAGCTCAAGTCAGCTTTGACTACAGCTCCGATGTTGGTTTTGCCTACGGGTTCAGGTTCCTATACAGTTTACTATGACGCCCCGAGAGTTGGCCTTGGAGCGGTTTTGATGCAGGGAGGTAGGGTGATTGCCTATGCGTCTAGACAGTTGAAGGTGCACAAGATGAATTATCCAGTGCACGGTCTTGAGCTAGCAGCTATTGTCCACGCCTTGAAGATTTGACGTCAATATTTATATGGAGTGCATTGTGATGTTTTCACTGATCACCGTAGCTTGCAGCATCTGCTCAAGCAGAAGGATCTAAATTTGCGTAAGAGGAGATGGTTGGAGCTTCTCAAGGATTATGACCTCACCATTCTATATCATCCGGGGAAGGCCAATGTAGTGGCCGATGACCTGAGTCGCAGAACGAAGAGTTTGGGGAGTCTAGCCTACCTTCCAGCAGCAAAGAGACCTTTAGCACTTGATGTTCAGTCTTTAGCGGTTCAGTTGGTGAGATTGGATCTATCAGAGCCCCCGCAGGTATTAGCTTGTGTAGCCTCCAGGTCTTCTCTTTATGATCAGATTAGAGCACGCTAGTATGATGATCCACACTTGCTCGTTCTTCAGGACAGGGTCCGTCACGGTGATGCCATGGATGTGGTTATTGGTGACGATGGGGTCATGAGGATGCAGGGCCGGATTTGCGTGCCCAATGTGGATGGACTTCGAGATTTGATTCTAGCTGAGGCCCATAGTTCACGGTATTCCATCTATCCGGGTGCCACAAAGATGTATCAGGATCTAAGACATCATTATTGGTGGAGGCGGATGAAGAGGGACATTGTTGAGTTCGTGGCTCGGTGTCTCAACTGTCAGTAGGTCAAGTATGAGCACCAGATACGGGGGGGGATTACTTCAGAGGTTAGATATTCCGGAGTGGAAGTGGGAGCGAAACACCATGGACTTTGTATTTGAGCTCCCACGGACTTTGAGGAAGTTTAATGCTATATGGGTTATTATGGATCAGCTAACCAAGTTCGCGCACTTCATTCCTGTTGGTACCACTTATTCTTTGGAGCGGTTAGCTGAGATTTATATCAGGGAGATTGTCCGATTGCGTGAGGTTCCAGTTTCTATCGTTTCCGACAGGGGTACTCTGTTCACATCTCAGTTTTGGAGAGTCGTGCAGAGGGAGTTAGGTACTCGGGTTGAGTTGATCACAACGTTTCATCCTCACACCAACGGGCAGTCGGAGCGTACTATTCATATTTTGGAGGACATGTTGCGTGCGTGTGGCATTGATTTTGGGGGTTCATGGAACGATTTTCTGCCACTCGCAAAGTTTGCATATAATAATAGTTATCAGTCGAGTATCCAGATGGCTCCGTATGAGGCCTTATATGGTAGGAGGTGCAGATATCTGGTTGGTTGGTTTGAGCCGGGCGAGCTAGGTTATTGCGCACAGACTTAGTTCAGGATGCGTTGGGTAAGGTGAAGCTGATTCAGGAGCGGCTTCACACGGCGTAGTCTAGGCAGAAGAGTTATGCGGACCGGAAGGTCCGAAATGTGTCTTTCATGGTTGGGGAGAAAGTGTTGCTGAAGATGTCACCCATGAAGGGTGTTATGAGGTTCGGGAAGAGGGGAAAGCTGAGTCCCCGGTTCATTGGGCCATTGAGGTGCTTCAAAGGATTGGGGAGGTGGCTTATAGACTTGCTATGCCTCCCAGCTTATGGAATATTCATCCGGTGTTCCATGTTTCGATGCTCCAGAAGTATGTTGGTGACCCGTCTCATGTTTTGGAGTTCAGCACGGTTCAACTCGAGGGTGATATGTCATATGTGGAAGAGCTAGTGGCTATTTTGGGATGTCAGGTCAGAAAGCTGAGGTCTAAGGATATAGCTTCAGTGAAGGTTCAGTGGAGAGGACAGCCGGTGGAGGATACCACCTGGGAGACCGAGCGGGAGATGCGGAGTAAATATCCTCACTATTTGAGACTTCAGGTATGTTTCTAGACCCGTTCGAGGACAAACGTTTGTTTAAGAGGGGGAGGATGTAACGACCCGGCCGGTCATTCCGTGAGATTAGCCCTGTTTCCCCCGTTTCGGCTTTATCATATATTGTTTAGCCTATTTATGTTGTGTTGGGTCGGTTGGTTCGGGTCGGAGTAGTCGTGGTGAGAACTGAGACACTTAGTCTCTTAAATTGGCTTAATAGTTGGAAAAGTCAACTGAGATTTGACTTATTGGTAAACGACCTCGAATGTAGATTTTATGGCTCAGATAGCTTCATTAGGTGATTTGGGACTTAGGAGTGTGTTTGGAATGAAGTTTTGATGTCCGGTGTAGAATTAGGCTTGAATTAGCGAAAGTTAGCTTTTGGCGATTTCCGGTCGGCAGGGGAAAATAGGCTATCGGGGTCGGAATGGAATTTCGGAAGTTTGAGCAGGTTCGTAATGTCATTTTGGATATGTGCGCAAATTTTCAGGTCAATCGGATGTGTTTTGAATGGTTTCGACATCCTTGGTGAAACTTAGAAGTTTCAAAGTTCATAGGCTTGAATTTGATGTGATTTTGGTGTTTTTGCGTTGATTTTGGTGTTTCGAAGGTTCGACTAAGTTTTAATGAGGTTATGGGATGTGTTGGTATGCTTGGTTGGGGTCCCAAGGGGCTCGGGATTGATTTCGGATGGTTAACGGGGGTTTGGAATTAGGAATTTGCAACAAAATTGCTGCAGGTGCCATTTTACTGGTGTGGCCGCACCTGCGGATGGGGAGCCGCAGGTGCGATTGACGCAGGTGCGAAGGTCCTTACGCAGGTGTGAAAAGAGATCAGGCTGGAGGAAGTCGCAGGTGCGAGGCATGGGCTGCACCTGCGAAGCCGCAGGTGCGGGTGAATCACCGCACGTGAGAGAATTGGACTTTTAGTGGAATTGCGCAGGTGTGCACCTGAGACCGTAGGTGCGAAGCATGGGCCCTTCACGACCCAATTTCGGAGTCTTGATGGCGCCTGTCGTGGAACCAGGCAAGCCGCCCTTTTTAACTAAGCTAAATTCAACTTCCAATAAAAATAACATTTTAAACGAATTTATTGTTAATACTAAGAATCTGAAGTTGAAAAACAATATTTGAAAAACTAAATTTAAAACCTCCAACCTCGGATCCGGTGTGACTCAGTCATGAGCTGCTATACATAAAAAAAAATAAAGAATGAAGAAATGACAACATAGTCTCCAAATAAGTGTAATATGTGGAATAAGGAAGAGAAGACGAGGTCGCGATTGCCAGCTGCTATCTCGACAACTCCAATGAAACTCTGACAGCTGCTCAATCTCCACTACTGGGTCCCGATGTACCTGGATCTGCACATAAGGTGGAGGGGGTAACGTGAGTACACCAACTCAGAAGTAACGAACCCAAACTATGGGTTAAGAAGTAGTGATGGACAAAACCTCAAAATTTGACAATAAACAATATACAGAATTCAGACATACTAACAGTTTATCAGGATGAGTAAATGTGCCAAGTATGCCACTATACTCTTCATGCCATCATAAAATATATGTATGAAACCAATGTGGATATGCACATAGTGCTTACAACCCTCACACAGCAGTCCACTCAGTACCGTATATGGCTCTCAGGCCCATGGAAAAGTCCATTTCGAAATGTACATAATCATTGGTGACCGTAGACACTCCGTACTGAGGAAAAAGGCCAATCCAGCCCCACAGAGAAAGTCCGTATCCGGAATACAACACTCGGACAAGATCCATGTCTAGGGACGATCCATCCCTCACATAACATCCACTTCGGACAAGATCCATGTCCAGGGAAGATCCATCCCTCATATCAATGCGCTCACTAGGGGTGTAAAGACTCCGGAGGGGCACTAGTGGCCAAGCGCCATATCAAGCCAACGAAGGCATGATTTAATATCGCTGCGGTGTGCAGTCCGATCTCATAACTGTCTCAATAACAAGCTCTCGACCCCACTCAGTCATTACTCTTCAGTCTCACTCACATGGATCACAGATGCATCCATCAGCCCGAAAAAATGATAAGTATGCATATAATTAACAATGGTGAGACTGAGATATGAAGTGATATGCTATAACAGGGCTGGGTATATGAAATAAAATAATCACAAAATGAGACAGTAATATACGTCCACTCGGGTCTCAGCATTTTCGGCGTGAAGCCTAGCATTTATACTTAACATGATTTCTATCACATTCACGATTACCACATTAATAGAAGCACAGATATCATCATGGAATAATCACTAAGCGGTGCCATGGGATAAGCCGGGCCAAAATACTCGGTGCACGCCCGCACGCCCGTCACTTGGCATGTGCGTCACCTCAACAATAGTCATAAATCATTTAGCTCGGGGTTTCGAACCCTTAGAACCATGTTTGCAAACGTTACTTACCTTAAAACCAGCTAAAATACTATTTCGCAGTGCCTTTGCCTCTACATTCGGCCTCTAAGTGCTCCAAATCTACAAAGTTCAGATTTTTATCATCAAATTATGTTGAAGGAATGAATTCCAATTGAAAAGTACCAAATTTAGCTCAAAACCAGAAATTAGCCAAAACCCGACCCCCAGGCCCGCAACTCGGAACCCGATAAGTTTTATACCAAAATGTTCTTCATCATCTCACAAGTCCGTGCATATCAAGAATTCCAAAATCGGAGTTCGTTTGACCCCTCAAATCGACCCCTAAAGGTCTCAAACTCTCAAGCCCTAACCCCACCTTTTTCCTATTGATTTTCATAATTAAACACTGATATAAGGTCTCCAATCACATATAATTGAGTTACTAAGTCAAAAAACCTTACCTCAATGATGAACCAGCGTTTCCCTCTTCAAAATCCCTCAAAAACCTCGGAACCCATACAACAATGGTAAAAAGAGGGTTAAAAATCGCGAAGGCAGGTTTTTATACTTTCTGAACAGTGGTACCGCACCTGCGGCCACTTAAGCGCACCTATCGTCCCAGGTCCGCACCTGCGGAGCATCCGCACCCGCGACCCCATCTCCGCACCTGCGATCCTCTACTGAGCCTCCCAAATTCCACATCTGTGGAGCTTTACTCGCTCCTGCGGGCCCGCACCTGCGATCACACTTTCGCAGGTGCAATCACATTAGCACCAGCAGCTGAAGCTACATTTTACCAACTTTAAAACTTCCGTTAATCACTCGAAATCAATCCTGAGCCCCTCGGGACCCCAACCAAATATACCAACATATCATATATGATCATTCAAACTTAGTTTCACTCCCGAAACACTAAAAATAACATCAAAACACCAAAATCACATCAAATTCAAGACTAAGAACTTTGAAATTTCTAAATTCCACCAACGATGCCGAAACTATCCAAAACGCATCCGATTGACCTAAAATTTTGCACACATATCCAAAATGATATTACAAACCTGTTCCAACTTCTGTAATTCCATTCCAACCCCGATAGCCTATTTTTCACTGCCGACGGGAAATCACCAAAAATTAACTTTCGCCAATTCAAGTCTAATTATACACCGGACATCACAAAAATATTCTGAACACACTTCTAAGTCCCATTCACCTAACGAAGCTATCCGAGCCATTAAATTCGTATTCTGAGGTCGTTTACCAATAAGTCAACGCTCAGTTGACTTTTCCAACTCTAAGGTTATTTTTAAAGACTAAGTGACTAAATTCTCATTATAATTATTCTGATTCCGAGCCTACCAACTCTAACACATCAAGAACAGTATAACCAACCTATGACAAGTCAAGAATAGTAATTAGAACGCAGGTTCTACGTAACGACCGACCGGGTCGTTACATTGTCCCCCTCTTAAACAAATGTTCGTCCTCGAACGTGCCAAGGGTTGTTCCAAAAGCCATCAACCGTCGAATAAACTTACCATGAACACACCCGGGTCTCCAGACCCCCAATAGGCACCACACACAACTGACACACGCGGTCCGTAACAACAACATCACCCACAAGGGCGAGCACATGAACAGATGTAACAAAAGATTCACGTGGCGTATCCAGAGAATGGGCTAAAATATGATGAACATGTGAATATGAAAAACCGGAATCAATTAAAAACTTAAGCTTCTCGTGACAGACTGAAACAATACCTGGGATCACGACATCAGAAGCCATCTCATCCGGTCTGACTGAAAATGCATAAAATCGGGCCTGATCACCACCGGATCGACCTCTCCCTCTAGGGCGACCCCTACCTGCCTGACCCCCACCTCTAGCTGCCTGGGTGGGCGGTGCATCTAATGAGTCTAAAACCGCGGGCTGACTCCTCTACTGATAAGTACCTCTCGCAAGATGAGGACAAAATCTCTTAATATGGCCCACATCTCCACACCCAAAGCAACCTCTCTCGGAGAATGGCACTGGGGACTGAAGGGAACGCCTAGCACCAGGATAACCACTAGAAGAACCATGCATAGATGAACTCTGAACCGATGGTGCCCAAGATGAACTCTGAGCTGGCAGGGCACTGAAAGATGGTTGCACCTGATGCGAACTATGAGGATAATGACCAACTGATCCACCACGAGAACTTGAGCGACCTGTCTAAGCCTGCCTGAATAGACGGCATCTGCCGGGCTGAGGTTGCCCCCTGAAAGAACCCCACCAAAACTCCCAGATCCTCGATACCTCTTTGTCTCCCTCTCGATCCGCTCCTGGCGGCGAACTGACTCAATCTCTCTGGAAATGTCAACCACCTCCTTAAAAAAAGCGCCAGATACCCTCTCCCTAGTCAGAAAAATTCGAAGTTGATAAGTGAGGCCATCAACGAACCTCCTGATTTTCTCCCTATCCGTGGGAACTAGCCAAATAGCATGACGGGCCAACTCGGAGAACCTCATCTCATACTGTGTCACGGTCATGTCCTCCTGGAGAAACTGCTCGAACTCCTTACGCAGCTCCCCCCTGCGGGACTGCGGTATATACTTTTCTAGGAACAGAATGGAGAACTGACGCCAGGTAAGGGGCGCTGCATCAGCAGGTCTACGCCTCTCATACGCCCCCACCAAGCGAGTGCAGCTCCTGCGAACTGGAAGGTAGTAAATGGGACCCCACTAGCCTCCAGTATCACTGTTGTGGGAAGGATCCTCTGACACTTGTACAAAAAGCCCTGGGCATCCTCGCCCTCAGTACCACTAAAAATTGTAGGATGGAGTCTACTAAACCTCTCTAACATGCGCTGCTCGTCATCTGCCAAAGCTGGGACCACAAAATCTTGGGCTGGGGCAACCGGCTGGACTGGAACTGTCCCCGGTGTCTGAAGTCCCTGAGTAACCTGCTCAAGTGTCCGGGCAGTTGGAGTCTGAGTGCCTCCCCCGGCCTGAGAAGTAGCAGCAGTAGTAGACATGGCGACTGACTATGCAAGACTGGTGCACACGGTCAGAATCTTAGCAAGGGTCTCCTGAAGACCTGGAATCACAATGGGCACTGCTTGTGCCTGAGCCTCTCCCGCTGGGATCTCAACTGCGGGAACCTGATCCTGAGTAGTGGGAGGGTCCACAGGTACTGCCCTGGCTGCTAAGTGGGTTGCACCCCTCCCTCTGCCACGGCCTTGACCTCTAGCTAGTCCTACTCGTGTCTGATCACCACGATCGGTAGAACGAGTCCTCACCATCTATGAGAGAATGAAAACAACAGAAGTTTAGTTCGAGAATTCAATAGAGTCCCACGACAGAATTCAATAATGTGGGATTCTTCCTAAGGTTCTGTATCCTCTTGAAGATAAGTACAGACGTCTCCGTACCAATCCGCAAGACTCTACTAAACCTTCTCATGAGTGGTGAGACCTATTTAACCTAGCGCTCTGATACCATCTTGTCACGACCCAATTTCGGAGTCGTGATGGCGCCTGTCGTGGAACCAGGCAAGCCGACCTTTTTAACTAAACTAAATTTAGTTTCCAGTAAAAATATAATTTTAAACGAATTTATTGATAATACTAAGAATTTGAAGTTTAAAAATAATATTTAAAAAACTAAATTTAAAACCTCCAACCCCAGATCCGGTGTCACTCAGTCATGAGCTGCTATATATATAAAAAAATAAAGAATGAAGAAATAGATAACATGGTCTCAAAATAAGTTCAACAGGTGGAATAAGGAAGAGAAGACGAGGTCGTGATCGCCAGCTCCTACCTCGACAACTCCAATGAAACTCTGACAGCTGCTCAATATCCACTACCGGGTCCCGGTGTACCTAGATTTGCACATAAGGTGCAGGGGTAACGTGAGTACACCAACTCAGTAGTAACGAACCCAAACTATGGGCTGAGAAGTAGTGATGGACAAAACCTCAAAATTTGACAATAAACAATGTACAGAATTTAGACATACTAACAGTTTATCAGGATGAGTAAATATGCTAAGTATGCCGGTATACTCTTCATGCCATCATAAAATATATGTATGAAACCAATGTGGATATGCACATAGTTCTTACAACCCTCACACAGCAGTCCACTCAGTACCGTATATGGCTCTCAGGCTCAGGGAAAATTCCATCCCGAAATGTACATAATCATTGGTGACCCTAGTCACTCCGTACTGAGGAAAAAGGCTAATCCAGCCCCACGGAGAAAGTCCATCTCCGGAATACAGCACTCGGACAAGATCCATGTCTAGGGACGATCCATCCCTCACATAACATCCACTACGGACAAGATCTATGTCCAGGGAAGATTCATCCCTCACATCAATGCGCTCACTGGGAGTGTAAAGACTTCGGAGGGGGCCTAGTGGCCCAAGCTCCATATCAAGCCAATGAAGGCATGATTTAATATCGCCGCGGTGTGCAGTCCGATCTCATAACTGTCTCAATAACAGCCTCTCGGCCTCACTCAGTCATTACTCTTCAGTCTCACTCACATGGATCACAGATGCATCCATCAGCGCGAAACAATGATAAGTATGCATATAATTAGCAATATTGAGACTGAGAAATGAAGTGATATGTTATAACAGGGATGAGTATATGAAATCAAATAATCACAAAATGAGATAGTAATATACGACCACTCGGGTCTCAGCACTTTCGGCGTGAAGCCTAGCATTTATACTTAACATGATTTCTAATACGTTCACGATTACCACATTAATAGAAGCACAGATATCATCATGGACTAAGCGGTGCCATGGGATAAGTCAGTCCACAAATACACGGTTCACGCCCGCACATCCGT
The DNA here is from genome assembly GCA_005239505.1 of Nicotiana paniculata. Lineage (NCBI taxonomy): Eukaryota > Viridiplantae > Streptophyta > Magnoliopsida > Solanales > Solanaceae > Nicotiana > Nicotiana paniculata. The sequence continues at coordinate 84,191 of ML318593.1, forward strand.
CACTTGGCATGTACGTCACCTCAACAATAGTCATAAATCATTTAGCTCAGGGTTTCGAACCCTCATAACCAAGTTTGGAAATGTTACTTACCTCAAAATCGGCTAAAATACTATTCTGCAGTGCCTTTGCCTCTATATTCGGCCACTGAGTGCTCCAAATCTACCAAGTTCAGATTTTTATCATCAAATTATGCTTAAAGAACTAATTCCAATTGAAAAGTACCAAATTTAGCTCAAAACCCGAAATTAGCCAAAACCCGACCCCCGGGCTCGCATCTCGGAACCCAATAAATTTTATACCAAAATGTTCTTTATCATCTCAAGAGTCCGTACATATCAAGAATGCTAAAATCAGAGTTCGTTTGACCCCTCAAATCGACCCCTAAAGGTCTCAAAATCTCAAGCCCTAACCCCACCTTTTTCCTACTGATTTCATAATTAAACACTGATATAAGGTCTCCAATCACACATAATTGAGTTATTAAGTCCAAAACCTTACCTTAATGATGAACCATCATTTCCCTCTACAAAATCCCTCAAAAACCTCGGAACCCGTACAACAATGGTGAAAAGAGGGTTAAAAATCGTGAAGGCGGGTTTTTATACTTTCTGAACAGTGGTACCGCACCTGCAGCCACTTAAGCGCACCTGCGGTCCCAGGTCCGCACCTGCGGAGCATCCGCACCCGCGACCCCTTCTCCGTACCTGCGACTTCGTAGGTGCGATCCTCCTCCCGCACCTACGATCCTCTACTGAGCCTCCCAAATTCCGCATCTTCAGAGCTTTGCTCGCTCCTGCGGTCACATTTTCGCAGGTGCGGTCACACCAGCACCAGCAGCTGAAGCTGCATTTTACCAACTTTAAAACTTCCGTTAATCACCTGCAATCAATCCCGAGCCCCTCGAGACCCCAACCAAATATACCAACATATCATATATGATCATTCAAACTTAGTTGCACTCCCGGAACACTAAAAATAACATCAAAACACCAAAATCACATCAAATTCAAGCATAAGAACTTTGAAATTTCTAAATTCCACCAACGATGTTGAAACTATCCAAAACGCATCCGATTGACCTGAAATTTTGCACACATATCCAAAATGAAATTACGAACCTGTCCAACTTCCGGAATTCCATTCCAACCCCGATAGCCTATTTTCCACTGCCGACCGGAAATCACCAAAAACTAACTTTTGCCAATTCAAGCCTAATTCTACACCGGACATCACAACAATATTCTGAACACACTCCTAAGTCCCAAATCATGTAATGAAGCTATTTGAGCCATAAAATGCGAATTCCGAGGTCGTTTACCAATAAGTCAACTCTCAGTTGACTTTTCCAACTCCAAGGCTATTTTTAAAGACTAAGTGACTAAATTCTCAATATAATTATTCCCATTTCGAGCCTACCAACTCTAACACATCAAGAACAGTATAACCAACCTATGACAAGTCAAAAATAGTAATTATAATGTATGTTCTACGTAATGACTGACTGGGTCGTTACAGGGCCGCAGGTGCGGATTAACTGGGCAGGAGGTATAAATATGTGCCTCCGCGAAATTTTGACATTTTTCTTCATTTTGCATGCGGGTTGAGCAAATTTGGGAGCAATTTGAAGGAGGATTTAGAGGGTCTTCAGTGGAGGTAAGTTTCTCAGACTATAAACTCGATTCTATGTTATCATGTGACGGATTAGGCTTGGAATTAGTGGATTAAATGACATAAATTGGGGGTTTAGGGCTTGGGAAATTGAGACTTGTAATTAAGGAATTTAGGGGTTGTTTGTGGTCGAATTTTGATACATTTTATATGTGTAGACTCGGGAAAGGATAAGGATTTTTGTGACACAATTTTTATCAAATTTTGAGACATGCGCCTGGGGCTCGGGTTTGGCCAATTTCGGGAATTGTGCCTAAGAATTGATAGTTTTCGATTGAGCCTTGTTTATTTAGCATATATTGATGATGTTAATCTTGTTTTTATTAGATTCGGAGCAATCGGGAGCTGATTCGAGGGGCAAGAGTATCGTGGATTAGTATTTTGGCCCGGTGGAGGTAAGTAATGGCTATAAATCTTGTCCTGAGGGTATGAAACTCCGGACTTCATATTTCTCACTATTTTTAGAGTGAGCACACGCCGGATAACAAGTGTGTGGCGTGCACTGATTTCTGGATTTGGACTTTGTCCTCTCCGTGGAAACTATTGAGCTGCGTATTTTACTCTAAACCATATGTTAAATTGTGTTCTAAAACTATTGCTATATTTGGGCTATAAGCCATGTCTAGGGCCTCGTGCCAACTTGTTTAGACCCCTTGGGGGCTTTTTACTGCTATTTTTCTCACTGTGTTGACTTATGATTTACACTCAGTTATGTTATGTTTAACTGAATTCGAAACTCAGCCTTATTTACACTATTTTGAGATATAAAATGATGTTTTGGGTCGAGTACCATGTTTTTTTGATACGCCCGAGGGGCTTTTGAGAGTTGCTGACTGAGTGAGGCTGAGGGCCTGATTGTGAGGATATGATATGCCACAAGGTGGCTTGATATTAGCGCTTGGGCTGAAGGAGCCCCTCGGAGACTGTACACACCCCCAGTGAGCGCGGGTACCTACTGAGTGCGAGTACCGAGTGCCGAGTGTCGAGTGACGAGTGATTGGGAGGCATGCGTGACAGTGAGGTTTCCCGAGGGGCTGATACTGAGTGACTCTGAGGTATGCTGAGTGATGTTCTGCCCGAGGGGCGATTTATGATTCATGTTTTTGCCCGAGGGGCTATTTATGATTTATTTCATTTCACACTAAACTATTCAGGTATTTATTGATGAAATTGTTGGAAAACACACTTTTCAAAAGATTTTTTTGAAGTTTGTTTTTAAAGCATGTTGATTATATATATATATATATATATATATATATATATATATATATATATATATATATATATACTATTGNTGCTTAGACTTGATTTATTTTCATTACTACTGAGTTGGCGTACTCACATTACTCCTTGCACCACTGTGTGCAGATACAGGTGCTGTTACCGAGCATTAGTCATCTTATTTTGTGCGGAGCCGGAGTCGGGACATAGGTAGTTGTTTAGCGTCCGCGACATCTCTGTTTTCCCTTTTCTTATTTTGTACATAGTTCTTCGTTCCGAGGTTTTGTATTATAATAGTAGAATTTTTGGTATATTCCTTAGATGCTCATGACATGTTGACTCCGGATCTTGGGGATGGTTTTAGACTATTTAACTGTTTGTTTGGCTTAATAGATTCAATAATTTATATACGTTTATGAGTTGGAGATTTTGGAAAGAAACTGTAAATATGTGATTGTTGGCTAGCCTAGTTCCATGATAGGCGCCATCACGGCCGGTTGAGGATTTGGGGTCGTGACAAAATGGCTATGTTTTTAAGTTTTACCTGACCTAGCCCATATTGTATATATTTTGAAAGCACTAGCAAATTAAAAATTTGTGTTCTTACAACCATTTCTTTCACTCTCTTTTCTTCTTACATCTTCTACATATGCTTCAAGGGGTCGTCTGCCATTACTGCTTCTCCCCTATGTAATGTAAGAAAATTGAAGAGTAGAAGTTCACCATTGAAGGCCATTCAAAGCTTTACTTTCGAAAATAGGATTTTTTGAGTTTTTAGTTGTTTGGATTGGGTGTTGTTCCAATTGATTGAAAATATCAAAAGGATTTCACAATTTAAATTTGAAGTGATTTGGAGTAGATTTGAGCCAGATTTAAGTTGAATTTCAGAAAATACGCAAGGAAGAAGACGAAGTCAGTTTTTTGAATAATTATGTATAATCTTGTATAATAGTATATATGAGTGTATAAACACATCTTATACACTATTATACACTTTTATACACCTTTATACAAGCGTCTGTAGACGAACTTCTTCCACGATTTTCAGTTACAATTCTTGTTTAAAACCAGTCCAAATCTCCATTAAATGACTTCAAATTTTATATTCAACCTCCTTCTACTATTTCTAACAAGTCTAAATAACATCCACTCCAAATTTTTCACAAAATCAAATTCAGAATTTAAATCCAGATATTTATGCTTGTTAAAAATCTAATTTTTACCACCCAAATGGATTTGGTTTGTTGAATTAATATTTGAGTCACATTTACTGATTCGAAAATTAACTTAAAAGCTTGAGAAATCTTTTTTCAAAATTAAATAGTAATTTTTGAGAACCTATTGGAGTTGAATATTAAGCATTAGCCTATTATTTTTGGACTAGTTGGTTGTAAATTAAAATATGAGCTATAAAATTGAAAAGTAGAGAGCCCAATTGCTCTTGTGTGAAATTTTCCCTATTCTTTAACCATTCTCGTCGGTAGTCATACTGAGAATCTATCTCTGAATGAAGTGAGAATGCATATCAACACAAGCCTAAATCATTTACATTTCGCTTGTTACTATTACTACAATCGTAACTTATTAAGAGGAATATAAATATTCTTTTTCTTAAGAAGAAATAAGTTAAAAACATATAAAATCATTTTGAAATCGCTTTTCCATTCAAATTGTGATCAAATGAAATTATAATCCTCACTTAGCTTCCACGAGAATAATCAAATAAATTATTGGTAGCTGTTTATCCGTAAAACGGTATAGTTATACGAAGTTTCTAAACAGTGAACTAATTTGATCCTGAAATAATGCAATAATTGAAGAAATGTAATGTAGATGAACAACAGAGATGATAGTTCCGAGAACAAGGTCCGAACACAGCAATGATGAGATAAAAAAACAGGAAAGTAAAATTGTATTAAGTTTTGTATAGAATGTAGTATAAGTTTTGCCAGAAAAATCGTGTGCTCTACAATAATAACTGGGCTCACTATTTATAGTTATGTCTAGGGAAGGAGGTCCTGAGATTGTGCCCTCATTTATTGTCTATTATTAGGGTCATTGATGATGATGTAACAGCGAACATAAATGTCCAATTCTCTATAACGGATCATCGCTCTTAATGCTACAGAATATTCATTATTAAATGCTACCGGGCACAGAAATTTAATACACCTTTATGAACGTTATCCTTTCCGGTGACAAGTGCAATGACTGTGTTCGGTCTTCGGCCATCCCCGTCTTGGGTTCCACGCGTCTTTATCTTAGACGACCACGTGTCATGTCATATTTCACCCTATACAATAGCCTTGTGGGGACAATACACTGCAATAACAGTAAGGTACAACCAAGCTCCCTCGACTAGAAGTGTGTGTGTGTATATATGTATATTCAACATTTAGGGGTTCGAGAGGAGGAGAGGGTAGATGCGGCTCAAAAGGGCGGATCTAAAGGCATTGCCAGTGAGGCCATTGTCTTAGGCCCCCAAAATTTGAAGACCCCAAATTTACTTAGGGGTCGATTGGTTGGAAATAAGTTATCCCAGGATTAGTTATTCCGGGATTAGTTATACTGCGATTTTATCTCAACCAAACACGTAATAAACTCATTTCAAATTTAATCCCGAGATTAATTATCCCTTATCCCTAGTACCAAACGAGCCCTTAATCTCTTATTATTATTTCTATTATATACTATAAAATTTATATAAATAATTATTATAAAGAAAAGTGTTATAGTACTTTTTTTTTGTTATTTGATTGAGGTTATTTTATACCAATAAGTTCATAAATTATGATAATTTTCTCACACATTTAATAGTATATTTTCTCCACTTTTCAATTTTAATTTTATCCTTATTATATAGTAATTCAGATGTATATCGGCAACACAATGAATTTCTTTTACAATCTCCTTTGAAACTGCATGAACACAAAATAATTCATTCACCTATTTTCTTTTAGTGTAATTCAACACACTATATTAGGTTATCTACAATTAATTTTAAATATTACCAATAATTGCTACTAATTAATAGAATGAACTACAATTATCATTTAAATTAATTAGAATGAGTAAATATTTTTGACGTTGTCAATACTCAAAACTTAAGTTATTACGTTATATACGTTTATTTCTTTTTCTAAATTGAGATGATAGCCAAATTAAAATTTTTATTTTGAGTTCTGGACCCATCATCCGATAATCGTAACTTTATTCTTTGTGCTATTCTATCCCCCCCCCCCCCCCCCCCCCCCTCACCCTCCCTTCTTTTTTTTACGAAATTCGCTATTTTTTGTCTTAAATGATTAATTTTATTGTTCAGAAAGCAAATATTGTTGTTAATGTAAGAATTTCATAAATTAAATTTAAGGGCCTCTCAATATGTTTTCGCCTTAGGCCACAAGATCTGTTGAGTCGTGCCTAAAGACAAGCCATAATAAGAGGCTTTAAACTTTTCTAATAAATTTTGATATTTTTGTTAGTTTATTCTTGTTACTTTTTAAGATGCAATTTAATCTTGACGATATAACGAACCCATTTAATCTTTTATCAAATATTACTCACTTTTGATAATATTTTATTTAATTTAATTTTTCTAGTTTTTACACACGACCATCAATATAACTCACTATATACCATTGCCTCCTAAAGTAACAATCGCGTGGGAATTTGCATTTACAAATATGATAAACAAAATCAACTATAGTTTCTTATGATCTAATTAGCTTAAAGTATACTTAAACAGACATTGAAAGAAAATATTTTATCAAGTTAGAGTTGTAAATTAAATTTGTTCAAGTTGGAATAAGAAGAACTAGAAAGTAAGTGCAAATTTAATTGCCATTCACTTTCATCAAAATTTTCTCAACCAACTACAAAAGAAAAAGAAAAAAAGACCACTTAATTAATAAAATACAAGAAGAGTATATTTTGGGGCCTCTAATTTTGTGGGGCCTAAAACGGTCGTTTAAGTGATCAGAGGGTTAAGCTGCCTCAAGGAGAGGGAAAAGGGATGGTATACTACTAATGAATTTCATTTCTCCGTCTCAATTGCGGAAGACAGGAAGCTAAATAAGTGACTTGAGCTATCATCCAACCTACTCGGAGTATAATTGGCTTTTCTCATTTTTAACATTTTTCTGAGGTAGGTCTTTTTTTTATATATATATTTCCCCTTTTGAAGCCTTTAGAAAGAATGGCATAAAGTAAAAGACGGGATGAAGAGAGAGTCCAGAACCAAAAAGTGGTTTTTTTGGATTCAAAGAACCAAAATGTGGAGGAAAAAAAACTGGGAACAAAAATATACATAACGCCCTAGCTTAAGGCGCTATACCTTAATGGTCGTTTGCCCAGTTAAGTATAGCGCCCTAATATAATGCGATATATTTGAACGTAAAATGAGCGGGAAGGTATATCGTCTTATATTAAGGCGCTTACCTACATAAATTATTGGCCCTTCTCCTTCCCCGCCAACAG